>PVIH01017178.1:0-42817 GCA_004025045.1 Sigmodon hispidus
TATACAGGGATGGAAAAAAAATTCAGAGGGAAAGATGAACACAAAGAAAATATAGGTGTAGCAATCTTATTTGTATTTCTTCCCTTGATAAGCCATGCTTATCATTCTTATCCTCTGTATAGTTATTGTTAACTCTTCCACATTTTAAATTCTTTTTACTGTGTTTTTTTGATAAATACAAAATAAAGAAGGAAAAAAAAGAAAAAAAAAGAAACACATAAATCTTTACATTATTATTTACAACAGTAGCAACATTACAGTTCTAAAGTAGCAACAGAAGTTATTTTATGATTGAGTCATCACAACATGCGGATCTGTACTAAAGGATTCAGCATTAGGAACGTTGAGAACCACTGGTTTATTCTTTCAATTTTTTATAACAATTTTATTATTACTAAATATAATAAAAATGTTTTTAAGGGGTTTTCTAAATACATGTATCTATCAAGTTAAATAAAATGAAATGTGGAATTATTTTGTGTTCAACTGATGAAGTTAATGCATTTAATTCATTAGTTTGGATTTTATACTTATGTCATAGTGTTATTTGACCAAACATACTTTTTATTACCAATTTCAATACACCATTTAGTTCAACCTTTTTACTTCCATTATTCACTATGTTCTGTAGCCAAAATGCTAAACATGTTGTTTTTGTTTGTTTGTTTTTGTATTTTTGTGACAGGATTTCTCTGTGTAGCTCTAGCTGTTCTAAGACTCTCCTTGTAGATCAGGCTGTCCTAGAACTCACAGAAATACCCCTGCCTCTGCCTCTGGAGTGTGGAGATTAAAGGTATGTGCCATGACATCCTTGATTAAGGCTGAATATTTTAGTGAAAAATTTCTTTCTACATACTACATCCATCTCCATTTTGTTCATGTTAAAAATATATTGAACTATTTATACGCTGGTGTTTATATTAAAGCTTAATTTTATCTGTATCTATCCAACAATAATGATTTTTATATGTCAATTACCCAATGCACCACCAATATATCACTTTTAAATTTCCCTGGGATTTGTGAGAGAAGACAAATATGACCATTTATATGATTCCCAGCATCTATGTAATATTATGCATTGCAACATTGTATCAGATCCTGAATACACACAGCTATATGTTGGCTTCCAAACTCACCTGTGAGTAAAGCTGATTCAAAATTAGTACCTACTAATTTGTAAAACATATAATTACCTGACATATTGGAAATTTCATTTTTTGGACATGGTATACAATCAAAACAGCAGACAGCCTTTTCTTTCTGAAGGAGTTTTCTGAATCCTACACTACAAGGCATTCTGCATACTGAACGTGGTGCCTAAAAAATAGATACATGTTAGTAATAAGAGTTTCACCTACTACACATTAGAGACTGTGATTTTTAGTCAAGTCATTTCAAATTTCATTTATATTCAAGTACAACAAATCAAAGAAGATTTTATTGTGTTTTAAATAATAGTATAAGCATGTTTTCTGTAATACATATTACAAATAAATACAAAAATTGAGTAAAATGTGCCCTATATTTAAAATAAGCAAACTAAAGAAGATAAAACTTGAATCTATAAATTACCAAGTATTATAATGCTCTACCTTGTGTGAGAAAGCACATGGCTATCTTGAGACTTTTGATATTTATGTCATATAGCATCATAGTTAAGTTCAACACACCTGTCTAATGTCCATGGTCCACTGGGTCATATCTTCAGTCATATACAATTGCTGACTATGTAGAAAATGTTTTGAAAACTTTCCTATTTTCACCTTAAGTCTAAGATCTGGTAAAAAATTAATATTGTATAGAATGTCATATTCTGCATACAATTTTCCTTTCTTACTCATGTTGATTTCATCTCCAGAAGGATTTATAAATTGGTTTTTATCTAGGAAAGGGACCATCTGAAATACATTTATTATTTAATTTGAAATATCACATTAGGACAGATAATCTGAAAATAGGAATGCTTTTAATTTTTTACCTTAAAATGTGACATTATTTTAAATTCTTAACTTAATAAAATAAAAGAAAATACACTTAGATTTAAATAATATTATGTACTGGGAACAGTTTTTCAATGGAGATAATGGCCTACAATATACACACATGAGTGATACTCAGAGAGAGTGAGACATTCATATTTTTTGTAGGTATTATCAGATCATCAACTAGTGAATAAACATTCTTAGTATATAAAAACAGTTGCATAATTACTTAACATAGTTAAGAAACTTTATTATATCAATCAACACATTCTTGATCTTTTAAAGGGTGTGCATGCTTATTACAGCCATATAAGAATTCTGATTCAATTAAAAATATAATATTTTCCAATAATATGTACTGGAAATATTCTAGTCAAAAATAAACTTTATTTTTCTTTTTAAAAGTTTGTTGAGATTTTTTTAAAAAATTGATATATATATATATATTATTTGGTGATTTTTACATCATGCACCACATCAAACTCAGTTATCAGACTTATACCCACTCTTATGATCTTCCCATTTACAAAAATGCCCATTCATGCTGCTCATTTATGTACTGGATCTCCACATCCTCTCCAGCATAGGTTGTCATCTGTGTTTTTAATCTTTGCCATCTGACAGGTGTAAGATAGTATCTCAAAGTTGTTTTGATTTGGATTTCCCTGATGGCTAAAGATGTTGAGGACTTTTTCATGTGTCTTTCAGCCATTTTTAATTCTTCTGCTGAGAATTCTCTTTTTAGTTCTGAACTCCATTTTAATTGGGTTATTAATGGTTTTGGGCCCTAGATTCTTGACATACCCAAACTGATGGTATACAATGAAAACAGTCTTAAGTGGAAAATTCATAGCACAAGATACCTACATGAAAAGACTAGAGAAATCCCACCCAAGAGAACTAACTATCAGCACAGCTGAAAGTCCTAGAACAATTAGAAGCAAACTCACCTAGAAAACATAGATGGCAGGAAACACTCAGATTTCGCACTGAAATCAACACAATTGAAACAAAAGGAACAATACAAAAAAAATCACTGATTCAAAGAGGTGGCTCTTTGAGAAAGTCAACAGGATAAATACACTCTTTTCCAAACTAATCAAAAAGCATAGAAAGAGTATCCAAATCAACAAAATCAGAAATGAAAAGGGGGACATAACAACAGACCCCCAGAAAATCCAGAGAATCATCAATTCATACTTTGAAAAATTAATTTTTCACAAAAATAGAAAACCTAAAAGAAATGGACAGCTTTTTGGACAGGTACCATTTACCAAAGTTAAATGAAGACCAGATCAATTACCTCAACAGACCTATAACCCTAAAGGAAATTGAAGTTAACTTTAAAAGACTCCCAAGTAAAAAAAGCCCAGGTACAGATGTTTTCAGTGCAGAGTTCTACCAGACATTCAAAGAAGAGCTAATACCAATACTCCTTAAACTGTTCCATATAGTAGAAACCAAAGAAATATTGCCAAACTCTTTTTATGAGGAAACAATAACCCTGATACCCAGGCCACTCAAAGCTGCAACAAAGAAAGAGAATTACAGACTGATTTCCCTAGTGAACATTGATGCAAAAATTCTCAACAAAATTCTGGCAAATCGAATCCAATATCATATAAAAAAGTTATTCACCATAATCAATAGGCTTCATCCCATAAATTCAGGGATGGTTCAACATACAGAACACAATCCATCATATAAGCAAATTGAAGAAAAAAAAACACATGATCATTTCCTTAGTTGCTGAACAAGCTTTTAACAAAATCTAACTCTCCTTTATGATAAAAGTCCTGGAGAGATCAGGAATACAGGGAAAATACCTAAATATAAAAAAGATGATTTACAAAAAGCCCACAGTCAACATCAAACTAAATGGAGAAAACTCAAAGCAATCCCACTAAAATCAGGAACTAGACAAGGCTGTCCCTTCTCCCTTTACCTATTCAACATTGTTCTCAAAGTTTTAGCTAAAGCAATAAGAGAATGAAAGGAGATTAAAGGGATAGAAATTGGAAAAGAAGTGAAACTCTCTCTATTTGCATATGACATGATTGTATACATAAGTAACCCACAAAATTCTACCAGGAAAATTCTACAGCCGATAAACACCTTCAGCAACGTAGCAGTATACAAAATTAACTCAAAGAAATCAGTAGCAATCTTATACATTAAAGATAATAGGGCTGAAAAAGAAATAAGGGAAACATCACCTTTTGTAAAATCTTCAAATAGCATTAAATACCTTGTTTTAACTATAATCAAAGAGGTATCAGATCTGTTTGACAAAAATTTTAAACCCCTGAAGAAAGAAATTGAAAAAGATATAAGAAAATGTAAAGATCAAGCTGTAAACCACAACCACTGATCAGTTTGGGATCAGAAACACCTTGGAGTAACTCCTTGGATCCCACTCTCCCTAGAGGAACACCTAACTCAGTCTTGAGGTTGCGGGGAGAAAACGATCTGCCAGGAATGGAGGCTGAATTAAGCAATATTGGGACAGTGGGACCTTGGGACTGCCTGCTGCCTGCCCAGAGAGGGGATGGGGAGTTGTGGAGAAGAGAGAATGACCTGATGTGGTGGGAGGGGAAAGGACCTTGAATAAGGATATACAAGGATAGAAAGTGAGACTTCTTTGTTCATAACAATAAAAAAATAGATGCATAAATCTATATAAAAAAAGAAAATGTAAAGATCTCCCATGTTCCTGGATAGGTATGACCAACATAGTGAAAATGACAATCTTACCCAAAGTAATCTACAGGTTCAATGTACTTCCCATCATAATCCCAATACATTTTTTTCAGATCTTGAAATAACAATACTTGATTTCATTTGGAATAACAGGAAAGCCAGGATTGCCAAAGCAATTTTGTCAACAAAAGAACTTCAGGAGGTATCACCATTCCTGACTTCAAATTATACTATAGAGCTACAGTACTAAAAACAGACTTGGTACTGGTATAAAAACAGACTTGTGGATCAGTGTAATCGAATTGAAGACCCTGACATTTACTCACACACCTATGAACACCTGATTTTTGACAAAGAGGCCAAAAAAATTCAATGGAAGAAAGTTAGTATCTTCAACAAATGGTGTTGTCATAACTGGATGGTAGTGTGTAGAAAAATGCAAATAGATCCAAACCTATCACTTTGCACAACACTCAAATCCAAGTGAATCAAAGATCTTAGCATAAACCCACTTACACTGAACTTGATAGAAAAGAATGTGGGAAATCCCCTTCAATGCATTGGCTCAGGTGACCACTTCCTAAGTATAACATGAATAGCACAGATACTAAGAACAACGACCAATAAGTGGAATCTTCTGAAACTAAGAAGCTTTTGTAAGGCCAAGGGCAAAAATAAGTAAGACAAAAAGATGGCCTACAGAATGCAAAAAGATTTTCACTAACTCTACAAGTGACAACGGATTGATCTCTAAAATATATAATGAATTTTTTAGTTATTTAAAAATATTCTTTCTTATCCCCCAGCACCTTACATATCTTCCCTTTTTCTCTACCCACCAAACATCACATTCTTTCTCTTTCTTAATAAACAAGAGGCCAAAGAGATGTCTCAGAGTTTGGGAACAATAACTGCTCTTCCAAAGATACTGAGTTCCATTCCCAGTAACCACATTTGGCTCACAACCATCTGTGATGGGATCTGGTGTCCTCTTCTTGTGTGCAGATATATATGTAGGCAGAATACTGCACTAAATAAATAAATTAAAAAAACATAACATAACAAAATGAAAGCATATAGTTACTAAAAACATAGAATTCAATTTGTGTTTGACTGTTGAGCACAGAGCCTGTCCTGAAGTGTGGCTGATATGTCTAGTGGAATTTCACTGAAGAAAACTGATTTTTCCTCTCTAGAAGGATAGCAATTGTGAACAGCTTCTTGGGCCAAGGTGCAATTTGAGCTCATTTCTACTTTGTGCTGTAATTTTGTCTGGCTTATGCTTGTTTAGGTCTTATGAATTCTATCATAGCCTCTGTGAGTTCATCTGTGCATTTATTCCATGTGCCTAGAAAATAATGTTTTCCAAATTATCAGGCACTGGATCTTAGATTTTTTTTTTACCCATTCTTTAATATCAATCCTTGATCCCTAAGGAGAGTGTTATGATAGAGACATCCCATTTAGAGTTGAGTCCTCTAAAATATCTCACTCTCTGAATTTTGTCCATTTGTGGGTCTCTGTTAGTTACCATTTATTGCAGGAAGAAGATTTTCTGATAAGGTTGTGTAATTCCCTCCCTGATCTACAGTTATAGCAGCATGTCATTAAGAGTTGGCTTATTAAGTGCTCATTTGGCAGAAGAGTAGCAGTAGGTTTTACCTTGGGTCCATGATCTCTTTATAGTTAGATTCTTGACTCTACTAACTGTGTCATATATGGGTACTATCTTATAGGGTGAATCTTACATACAATCAGAAGGTTGGATTTTGGTTAGTTAGCCCCCTAATATTTGTGTCATAATCATGGAGAAATATCTTTATAGATTTCAGGACTTGTTATTTGGAGAAACTGATGGTTTATTTTTTCCGTCAGTAGTGAGGATAGCGTGTTTCAGCACTATGAACACTAGTCAGTAGGGGCAAAATTTTCAGTTGAGTACCGTTCAGTTGAATTTCTCCATATTCTGTCATCACTATGTAGTATCTTTAACAATAGAGTCTTACAGTCACATTGTAGTGAATAACCAATAGCATTGATTCTAATGTTTCCTGTGTGTTGTTGTTCTTTAATGTTAATCTACACCACTAACCAGGATTTTGTTATATACAGCAAAAGAGTATAGACATCCTTCCACTTGGGAGAAAGATTTGTAGCATACTGGTATTTGGAGTCCATGGTGAACTTTAAGCCATGTCTTTGACATTTCATATTATTCAATGATAGACATATTACCTGCCAGGAGTAAAATTTTAGTCCTTTTCCACTATTATTTGGTGATGTAACTATTTGTTGAACAAGCATTTTATGAAGTACATAGGCCACAGCATAAACAGCATTGTATAGATTGTAACTCGTCTCTCTCATGGACACTTCAAACTGGTGACTGAATAACCATTCTAGTAGAATTTTGGTTGAACAATTTCTCAATATGTTACAATGAGATGACAATGAACAGTTAAAATGCATCCACCATAACCTTGCAAGGGAAATGTCTTTACTGTGGTTGAAAAGGTCCTCTGTCTGGATGAATTTTTTAAAACCAGAAATCTCAGAATGGTGATGTGATAAAATGAGAGTCCCATGGAAGTGGTTAGAGATAAACCCTTCTTTAATTGTGGTCATTTCCCACTGTGAGGTGGTGATCCAGAGTCTCTGAATGCCTAAATGTTGCCATAATCTAAAGTGTACAGTTAGAGTGGAATCTGTGTCCCCATAAATGATAATAACTTTTGCTGATGATGCTAAGATCTGGTTATAGTATTTGTCAGCTCTTTTCTGGTATAATTGTATATTTTCTGCGATCATATTCACAAAAGCTAAACATACTCTGTGGTTGTGCATCTCTCCTCTCAATTCAGAGAGAAATTGAATGCCTGGATTATTATCTGAAATTACTAGTCCCACCCAGTTCCAGCTAAAATGAACCATCAAAGCCATCATGGCCGAAGCCAGATATGCGTCATTTGAAGACATTTGGTACAAGTAAGGAAAATGTTCACGGTCTCTCAGGAGAGGATGAAATGGTCCATAATAAAGCTAAAGGACACAAAACATAAACAATATGAAGATAAATATGTAAAATTCAGTTTTTCTAAGCATTCTAAATATAATCTGGGAGTTAGAAAATATGCCTTGTTCGTATAATTATTACAATTCTATCCTTTTGTGATTTTTCTCAAAAACTACTGATAAGAGTATATCTTACATATACTAAACACTTTATAGTTCCACTCATTAACTTCTTTTTAAGAAAATATTTAATTTATTTTATATATCAACCACATGTCCTCCCTCTCATCTTTCCTTCTGCTCCAGCCAGCCTCCTCCAGCTACTCCCCACACCATCCTCCAAAAATTAAGGCTCTGATGGGGACTCAGCAAAGTCTGATACATTCATTCAGATGAGGTAGGGCCAACCACACAGCAACCACAGTTCCCACTCTCTCCTTTCCTTCTGCTTACCCTTCATCTTCCACCTTCCTCATCCCTCCTCCTCAGAGAGAGAAATACCTCCCATGAGGAGTCAACAAACTCTCAAATATCAAGTTGGAGCAAAACCAACCCCCCCATCAAGGCTGAGCAAGGTGTCCCTCCACAGTTATTGACTACAGCTCACATACTAGGAATAGATTTTATTCCAACTTCCAGGGGCCTCTTTAACAGATCAAGCTACACAGTTGTCTCCCCTATGCAGAAGGCCTAGTTTGGTCTCATGTAGGCTCCATAGCTGTCAGTTTAAAGTTCATGAGTTCCCACTAGTACTGTTGAGTTGTATCTGTAGATTTCCCCATCATTATCTTGACCTCCCTTGCTCAAACAATTCCTTTTCCCTTTCTTGTTCTGGACTCTCAGAGGTCAGCCTGGTGCTTGGCTGTGGATCTCTGTATCTGATTCTGCCAGTTGCTGGATGAAAGCTCTCTTATGACAGTCTGGGTATTAACCAATCTGATTTTTGGGGTAGGCCAGCTTAGGCACCCTCCCCACTATTGTTAGTAGTTTAAGCTGGGTTACCCTTGTAGATTCCTAGGAACTTCCCTAGCACTAGGTTTCTCCCTAACTCCATGATGTCTCTATTAAGATATCTCTTTAATTGCTTTTCCACTCCATTCCTTTTCTATCTTGACCATGCTGTTCCTTTAAGTTCTGATCCCCCCATCCCCTTCTCTCTATTGCCCCATGGCCTCCAGTTTACTTAGGAGATCTCATCTATTTCCCTTTCCCAGGGAAATCCATGCATCTTTGTTAGTGTCTTCCTTGTTAGCTAGATGCTCTGGAGTTGTGGACTGTAGTTTTGTTATCCTTTGTTTTACATTTATTATTCACTTATGAGTGAGTACATACCATGTTTATGAGTCTGGGTTACCTCACTCAGCACATCTCTGCTCTTTCAGATCTATTCCCAATAAATCTGACATGTATTTCCCAGAAAATGAGTATTTATGCTTCAAACTCTAAATCAGAACAGACATAGGGCCAGTTTTGGCTTCCAGTCTGTCTTGGTACTCAGAAAGGTGGCAGAAATGGTGACAGGGTTTTATTACAACCTACCTAGTCTCACCTGTGGTATTGCAAAAATGTACATGAATGGTTCAAGTTTGATAGATGTAAACCACCTTGTTCCTATAAATACAGCTAACAATCTTCTTTCATGTCTGCAGTTATAGTTAGGAATAATTGTGTCTTTATTTGAGAATATATGGATTGTTTCCATATCTTCTTTTTGGGCACAGTTGATCTTAACTACCAGAGAAATATTGGGTAAAACATGAATGTTCCAGTTTATTTGTTTGATGGCAAAAAACAGAGACAGAATCAAGTGAATATTCCTGGTTGTCAACCTGAAAACAGAACATAATAATCACTTTTATAATATATTTATCTGAATGAACAGATCTTAAGAGGCCATTAGACTCATAGGTAATGCAAATAACAACATTTCTTATTCTTCTATCTCCATTCTATGAAATTTTCTCCTTTTAATTTTCAAAGTCTGTGAATCTTGAGTGATAAAAGACTGAGGATAGCCATGATGGTTTCTTTATGAGGAGTGAGCTCCCTTTTCTTCCCAGGGGCCTTTAGATTCTCAACAATGCGTTTTATACTTACTCAATTGAACATTGATGTATTGACCTTAATTTATGTTGTTTTTTCAACTGTTAGGAAATTTATTATCTTTTACTGTTCCCTTCTTCATTCAAATGTCTGCAGAATAGTCCTGGACCACTCAGGGTTGGCTCCAACCCATTTGGTAGCTTGCTGTGTTGGAGTTGCTGACCTGTCATAGGTGGATGGCTGGGCACTGCAGTCTTCAGTAGGGAACTTCTGAATGAGCACAGAGGGTACCTGTATACCCTCAAAACAATCTTCCACCTGTGGCTGAACAACAGCACTGAACTCAGGATCAGGTGCAGTACATTTGTGCTTGATCACAGCCTTTGCAGCAGCCTGCTTCCCTTTTCAATATTCCCTGGTTCTCTATAGAAACAGAGATCAGGCATATCTTACCATGAATAATCATGAGAGATAGTGCCACAGAGGTGGAATACTTCCTGGGTCAGCATTCACTACATCAAAAACATTAAGAAGGCTTCCTTGTTGTTGCATTGGATTGCCATGCCCATGTAGTGCAGAGGAGAGTTTGTCTTACCCAGAGCAGTGGTAGGCAAGTTGATATGAGATGTCTCTATGAGGAGCTGGTGTTCAGTCCTGGGATTAGTCGCTACTACAAAGTATTGCTTCTTGAAGGCTGATTTATCTGATTAGTGAAGGTCTCAGGCAAGAAGCAACCAGCATTTAGAGTGGAACCAGTGGCAGCAGCAAACTTCAGCACTGCTTGCTCGCCAATGTCCCTGGAGTAGATGATGTGACATCATCAAGGTTTTCAATGGCAATGGTAGCCTGGGCTGCAAACAACAGCTTCCTTCTGTCAAGTTCTCTTCTGATTTATGATGTAGATATCATCACTTTTTCTTTTGTAGATGTACTGCTTTATTAAAGCTAAGGATGGTAGAATCTAAGTGGCAAGGAACTTGAGGATACCCTCCTCTTTCATTTACAGGACATTAAGGCTCTAGACACTATTTAAGATTCCCTTTAAGTTACAATGGGAATTAAGAACAATCCCATATGGACCTGGACCTGGGTGGTGTGTTCAAACTATGGTTGTTTTGTATTTAGTATAGATTTGTTAATTCTGTAGTACATTGGGCTTTAATTTCCATGTTTTATTTAATATATTTTAATAGAATATATTGACAATTCTCTTTAGTGTGATGGAAAAGGAAAACAATTCAGCACACATAAACCTGCCTAGTCCATAGAAGACTACTCCCCAAACATAACAAAAGTAGCACAGACACTGAGAGCAACAGTTAAAAAGTGGGGCCTCCTGAAACTGAGAGCTTCTGTAAGGCAATGGTTGTGGTCAATAAGACAAAATAGCAGCTTACAGAATGGGAAAAGATCTTCATCAACCCTACATCTGATTGAGGTCTGATCTCTGAAATATATAAAGAACTCAAGAAACAAAACATCAAATATCAAATAATTTAATTAAAAATGGAGTAGAGACATAAACAAAGAATTCTCAATAGAATTTCAAAGGCCTGAAAGACAATTAAAGAATTGCTCAGTATCTTCAGCCATTAGAGAAATACAAATCAAAATGACTCTAAGATATCATCTTACACCAGTTAGAATTAATAAGGTTAAAAACAGTGATGACAGCCTAGCTGGAGGGGATATAGAGTAAGGGAAATACTTCTCCATTGCTGATGGGAGTGTAAACCTGTACAATTTGACAATATAATGGTTTCTCAGAAAACTTGAAATATATACCTCATGATGCAGCAATACCACTCTTAGGCATATACCCCAAAGATACACATTCATACCACAAAGACATTTTCTCAATGATGTTTTTAGCAGCATTTTTTTGTATAGCTAGAACCCAGAAACAACCCAGATGCCTCCCAACTGAAGAATGTATGAAATATGTGATATATCTTCACAATGGAGTATTCTTCAGCAGCCAAAAAAAAATACATCTTGAAATTTGCAAGCAAATAAATGGAACTAGAAAAAACATCCCCAGTGAAGTAACCCAGACCCAGAAAGACAAGCATAGTATGTTTTCATTGATAAGTAGATATTAGATGTAAAACAAAGTATAACCAGGCTACCATCAACAACCCCAGGGAAGCTAGGTAACAAGGAGGACCCTGAGAGTGATATCTATTGATCCTCTTGGGAAGGGGAAATATGATAAGTTTTCTTGAGTAAATTGAAAGCATGGAGTATGGGGTAAGGGATGTGGGAAGAGAACATGGGAGGATGGGGTGGTTGAGTTGGGGGATGGACAGGGAGGGAGACCTAAGAAACAGTTACCTTGATAGAGGGATTCATGATGGGGTTAGAAAGAAACCTGGTGCCTGGGAATTTCCCAGGAATTCACAAGGATGACCCCAGCTAGGACCTCAAGCAATAGTGGAGAGGGTTCCTGAACTGGTCTTCCTCTGTAATCAAATACATGACCAACCTAATTGTCATCATAGAATATTCATCTAGCAACTGATAGAAGCAGATTTACAGATCCACAGCTAAGACCAGGCTGAGCTCCCAGTCCAGTCAAAGAGAGAGAAGAGGGAATATATGAGCAAAGGGGTCAAGATCATAAGTTCACAGAAACAGCTGACATGAGCTACTCTGAGCTCACTGACTCTGGACTGAAAGCTGCAGAACCTGGGGACTCAACTAGGCCCTCTGAATGTGGGTGACAATTTTGTGGTTTGGGCATTTTTTTGGGACCTTTGGCAGTGGGACCAGGGTTTATCCCTAGTGTATGAACTGTTTTATTGGAGTCCATTCCTTATAGAGAGATACCTTGTTCAGCCTCGATGCAAGGAGGGGGGTTTGGTCCTCCTTCAACTTGATATGCCAGACACTGTGAACGTCCTACTGAAGGCCTCAGTCTCTCTGAGGAGTAGATGGTGGGGGAGGGAAGGCTGAAGGGTGAGTGGGAGGAGGGAGAAAGGGGGACTCTGGTTCCTATGTAAAATGAAAAAATCCTTTTAAATAAGTAAAAAAAGCCTGCTTAGTCTTTTTTGCTACACTCTACACGGTTGGTCATTAATGCAATCAGACGAGGAAGCTGTCAGCAGATGAATGGATAAAAAAATTATATACACAGAAGACAAGCATTATCACTTAAGAACAATGAAATCCTACATGACAGTGAATGGGACTATTTATCAGGCCAAATAAGCCAGACAGAAACATCACCACCATGTTTTCCCTAAGATTTAAAAGAGAAAATAAAGAAAATGCATAACTGAATGAGTAGATTTTTCTCCAAAACCAGGATTTTGGAACAGTGATGAGGGAATAAAGACGAAAGTGTCCAGTTTGGAACAATAAACATAATGATATAAAGTATATAGATGTATACAAATTTGCTTATTAAATATGCTTACCTGTAAACTTTATATGCAAAAATTATAACAGCAAAGCAAAAACATTACAGTAAATAAAACAGATAGGAATACTATATATTTACATTATTCAAGAAAACTTTTAAAGGGGTTAGAGAGATGGCTCAGTGGTTAAAAGCATTGAATACTTTCCTAGAGAACACAGATTTAATTCCTAGCACCTATGTCATGGCTTACAACCATCTGTAACTCCGTTTCTAGGAAACCTGACTCTATATATGCAGACAGAACACACAGAAGATTAAAATAAATATTTCAAAATAAGTTTTATGTTAATTTCTTTTTCTCACATAGAGAAGCCAGAAAGTGAAGGCTAAACTCAGCAACTAGAAAAAAGTGTTTTATTGATGATAACACATGTATTTACTGATAAAATGCCTCAGACAATAGATAATTATATTTTTTTCTGAGTACTCATGCACAAATGTTTTAAGTCAAAACTTGCTGAAGAAGCCAAAATAATTGCAAATTTCAAAAATTGTGATAACATAGGATCTTTTCAAAAGAGTTCACGATTGAGAAAAAGATACAAACACAGCAGTATGTAATAATCAGCATATTTATTTTAGTGTTTGACCCCATTTAATGTAGGATTAATATAAATGTTACATTAATTTATAATGTATTTATCAACAATCCAAAGATATATTATAATGATGAATTCAGATGCTATATTTGTGCCTGACAGTTTTATACTATCAAATGAAAATTATCAAGGAAATGAGAATAAGTCTCAGAACAGAAAAGATAGGTGGCTCACAGTTTTTGAGATTTTTTAGTTGCTATGAGTGGAGTTGGATCAATTCCTTTTGTACCTTATAGCATCATGATTCAAAGAGGGAAACAGTTATGGCCAAAACCACTGAAATCATGGAATGGATACAAAGGAGAAAATAATAGAGACATTTGGGATCACACATTTAGATTTGGGTAATACATACTACCAAATACTTACACTAACAATTAAGTACTCCACACACAGGCCTTGTCAAATGGAAAATCAAATAAAATGCATTTGAACAGCCATTCAAATCTTTTTTTTATGAATAAATTCATATTTTTTATCCATGCATATCTTTTTTCAAGCTGATATGAATGTAAAGAAATCATATACATATAATAATTTTTTGTTTTTGCTCACCAACCAAGTTAGAGTGAATTACTGAAAGCATGAAGAATGTCGCTTTCCTTAGCTACAGAAATTCTGATTATACCATCAGATGACCTGACATATTTGAAACCTAGTTTGTTAATTCTCATGTCAAGAAATGCTCATTCACCTTAGTAGTGTAATAACCTGGCCAGAAACTGGGTAAAGTTATAATACTCTTGATGAATTGCATTAGATGATAACCCCAATGATGTAGAGTATTGAGTTATTATCAATGACCCCTTTCAACTTTTAATTCTAGGCCATCTCTATCTCATTTTTTTCTGGCTACGTAAAACCACAGGTTTGCTTTCAGGAATCCAGATTTGTAACACTAGCCTGGGACTCAGGTGGTGATTTAATCTTCTTTTTTCTTCTCTCTTCCATTCTCCTCAGACTCTTATTTATGCTACATCCTGCTGGCAGGAGCCTTTTCTTTCAGCCCCACCTCCATATCCTTGGAACTTGACCTCTTGACGTAGACCCAGAGTTACACTCATTATTTCCCATGGAACCTTTTAGGGTTTCTTTTTTTCTCATTTATATTCTTTGTATCTCTGAAGAACCACAGAACTGCTCTCTATCAGAGACCCAGAGTCCACATAGTTGTGTGGGACCTGGGTAGGTGACTTATATTTTCTTCCCTGCTCTACATGCCAGTATCTTCATACTTATCATTTGTTTTGGTATAGCCTACATGCTTAAACCTCTCTTTAACTCATCCCTTTAAGACTCAATTTCTATGTGTAGACCTAGGGATCCCCCAGTTTTTCCTCCTATTCTATTCATCTTTTCCTTTTAGCCCACCTCTACCCGCTTCTGACTTCTTGTCATCCATAAAACAAGTGTCTACCAGAGGCTCTACATCTACCATACTTTTTTGGAGACCCAGAACTATTTTCTATTAAGAAATCCACAGACATTATTAAACTTGTATTGGATTCTTGTACCCAACAGACACTGTGTTTGGCTATAATTTAGAGTGGACAGTAGCAATCAAAGAACAGATCATCCACCTAACAAAGACAAAATACATAAAAAGCTTTAAACTTTAGTAATGAAAGAGATCAAGCTACACAACTGTCATATGCAAATGTCTTAGGTCAGTTCCATGGAGGCTCCTTAACTGTTGGTCAAGAGTCCAAGAGCTCCTACAAACTCAGGTCAATTGTCTATGGGATCCCCCATCATGACCCCCACTAGCTCATACAAGCCAGCATCTATTTTTTCAGCAAGACTGCCAGAGCTCAGCCCAGTGCTTGTCCATGCATCTCTGCATTTGCTTCCATCACTTACTGGGTCATGTATCTCTGATGACATTTAGAGACGTTATCAATCTGACAGTTCAGGCACTCTTTCTACCATTGCTAGGAGTCTTAGCTGGGGTTATCCTTGTGGACTCCTAGAGGTTTCCCTGGCACCAAGTTTCACCATAACTCTTATTGGGCCCTTTATCAGGATGTATCTTTCATCAATATCCCCTTCTATCCCTCTTCCAACCTGTCTCCAGCACCCAGTCTTGCTCTCTCAAGTTCCCATCCCTCCATATCCCCTCTCCCATCCCAGTTTACCCAGGAGATCTCTATTATATCCACTTTCTTGGAAAAACTGTGAATCCTTCTTTGGGCTTTTCTTGTTATCTAGCCTCAGTGTATCTTCATCTGATAGGCATGAAGTTTAATTGTGAAGGATTTTCCTTGCTAGTTTCTTTAATGCTTGTTGATTTTTGTTGGTGTCTTATTTTGTTTTCTTATATTGAGTCTTTGTTAGTTTTTTTTGACAAAGAATTTTAAATAGGGAAGGTACTAGGATCTGGAAGCATTTGGAAAAAGAAATGAATATGGCAAATATATATTTAAATTAGAAATTGTTTCAAAAGTAAAAGTTAGAAGAAAGATACCACAGGAGTACCTTTATTCTAGGCTCACTAGGACTAAATTAATATATGTAAAGCCCCTAGATAGCAATTCATATATGGTAAATATTCCTTAAATGATAAATAATAACTTTAATTTCATTTTTATATTATCAAAATATAATTTAAGTGAGTTGGTGAACATCTGTTATATACAACCTATATCATTGTATACTCATTCCATGATTCACTAAAGTTTAAATATGTTTCTTTATCACATAAAAATTTACAAACATTCTCATATTATAGAATACAAAGACATTACCAAAACTATCACATACCTAGTTATCAGTTTGTATCCTGGCATTTGTAGAAAGGCAAAGTCAGAAATTTAGATAGTCCACTGATTTTTCGTCAGGTCTTTCTGAACTAGGATTTAATTTTTTAAACTTAGGGACTATCTTTTCCATGGTCAACTTACTGCAAATATGTTTTTTAAATGTGATCACTCCTAAAATGTTTTGCACCATCCCTTACTTATAATCATGTATTTAATACCCAGGCCAGGTTTCATCATGCACTGTATTTATTCAGCTTTATTAATCTTCTCCTTACTTCCATTTTTTTTCCTCAGAAAATTTCTTTCACCTGATTCATAGTCTCAAGCATTCTTCTCTACTTTGACTTTAATTCATGCATAACCTATAAGTAACTGAATACAACATTTTCCCTAAGCTCTAAATATCTGTGCTGGATCTCACAGATATTACAATGGCCCATATTAAAGAGTGTTTGTTACCAAAAAATTATCTTATTTGTGACAATTTCCTTAGCATTATCCAGGCTATATTTTCCAAAAATTTCCCAATGTCAAATTCTACAATCTCATTAATGAATAAAAATGATAGTTTGCCACAGTAATCAAGGAGTATGTCATGTATATATTCCCATAATATTCAAATACATTTTGTACCACTAGGAAAAGAGGAAATAGAGTCATAAGTATAGGACAAGTATCTGAAATTTTAAAATAGCAGGTAAAATTATGTTGTGAAAGTATGAAGTCAACAAACCATCTTCAACAGTGGAAAATGTGACTAAATTTGTATCCTTAATATCCATCTCTCAGGGGGCTGTGAAGATTAAGCTGTAGAACATGCATTTTTTTATCCCTCTTATTAAAAGTGAATTGGATAACCGGTATATATTCATATGCCTAAATTTATGTATGCACTAGAAAATGTTTGAAAAACACTCAAGGAACTATTAACAAATATCTGGCCAGAAATAGGAATTTGAGGTGGAAGAAGGGCTTTGACATTGCCTACATTTAAAAGGTATTTGAATGTTTTGTAAATCTTCTAATACAAATGTTTGTTTTAAAAATATCACCCTGCACACAAATAAACACATTGGATATTGTAAGACATCTTGGGACCCACAGGAGTCACAGGCTCCCAGTTTCTCCACTCCAAAAAAAATTTCCTCTCTCATATATTGGCAGGTACTACAGGAAATAGCTTTTATTCTAGCACACAAAGGAAATGTCAGGTTAACACTAGAAGTGACATCTTTTAACAGGTGAACAAAAATTTGCTATTCAAATAATCTAAATGAATGCTATGCAAATTTCTAACCCAAAACTTTAAAAAAAAAACATGGCATTGTTAATATAATTTATCCATGACTGTGTATATGATCAAATGAAACAGTGTTGAAAGGTAAGAATACAATTTTTACAGTGACATCCTGTTTCTATTCTTGATTGCAGGTATAAGCATATCCAGACAGCTAGAAAATGGTGACATATAGATTATTTGAACAAAATAATCCATAGGAAATGTACCCATGAAGCATACCAAAATTCAAGATCATCTCTGTGCAGGAATTGGGCTTTCCCTACTGATGGAAGGAACAATAGTAGAAAATTGAAAGACCACTTTAATGAAGCCCATAGAAAAGGAATTGGGGTAGTGCTTTGTACTGTTTTTCTGGGGGACCCCACCAAGTGCGAGCTATCACTAGTAAGTATATTCCCGAAGGAGCAAGGTAGAAAGTGTATGTCATTCAGCCTGGAAAATGTCATGCTAAATGGATGAGCAACAAAATAATCCTTAATCCAGAAACAGGGAAATAACCATCAGCAAAACAGAAAATAATTTTTTTGTTTGGCCTTTGTGGTGTAGGTGGGAAATAGGAAGAATAGACAAAGAGAATGATAGTCTACATATGGAGGTAGTACACATTATTCACTATTATGAACATAAATAAATAAAAGAGGCACTTACTGAAAATCTAGGGATTCATCAAAATAACCATTCACCAGTGAACCCTCTTTTGTGTAAATGTAAAAAAAGCAGTCATCCTCCACATCTCCTTCCTTGTTTTCATTTTGTTTGCTTCTCCAGTAGCACCTGGAATCTGTCACATTTGAAAGCAATAATCCCTCCAGAATCAAGATGACAAATAGCAAAGATAACATCTTTATCACACCACCTACACCATGAGCCTGAGCAAGTGCAGCATGAATAGTCAGGGAGAAACTCACATATCAATGTGCTAGAGTGTGTCAATGTGTCTCCTTTTATTACTATAGTTACTACTGCTAAATGCATTCATGGCCCTCAGTATTTCTCTGGGGGAATTCTTAAACACTTTCTGGCCTGTGGCTCTGTATCTGAGTATTTGTGTCCAGGTGGCAAATGGAGGTTGGTAATTTTGTTTAATATAATTCTTCCCCTTCTATACCCTAGATGATTCCATTATGTCATTATGGAAGAACCATATCACAAAAACCTCAGGCATGAATTCTCTTAAGAAAATTTGCTAACCTGTTTAGATCAGCAAACTGCTTTTCTGATTACTGTTTGAAAGTGTTGAAATGGATTCCATCAGAAATTCCAAAATAAGTTTTGAAGTAGAAGTTTCAGGAAATAGCTTATCATAGACATAGCTCAATGCAGACACACATATGTCATGTCCAGGAATGTTCATGATAGAGAATAACACTCTCACATGATCAGTGTCCAGAAAACCAAAAATGAGGAACTTGTATGATCCATACTCATTTGAGTGCCTGCTATCATTCAGAACACCATAGTAAATCATATGTTACTTAAATTGATAATCACCCCGACTCTAGAAATACTCATCAGCATCTTGATATTAAATCATGAGAGAAGGAGATGTGTGAGTGAGAGGCATATCAGGGAGGGAGAAAAGAAGAGATAGATTTTTTGATAGAGGAAGCCAATGTGGGGTAGGAAAGAGACCAGGTGCTAGGAAAACATCGAAGAACTCACAAGATGTCCCTGACTTGGTCTCCCACCAATAGTGGAGGGGTACCTAAACAGAGCTTCCCTTATAATCAAATGACTAGCCACCCCAAGTGTCATCACAGAACCTACATCCAACAATGAATAGGGGTAGAGGCAGAGATCCATGGCTGAGCACTAGGCCGAGCTCCAGTTCTAGATGAGAGCAGGGGAGATGAGTGTGTATGAGCAAGTGGATATAGACTATGAGGAAGAGTCTCAGAGAGATGGTTTGTTGGAGCACTACTGAATCAAGAACAGACACTGGGGAACCATCTGGAAAAGGAACTAGGCCTTCCAAGGGTAAGTAACTGTCGATTGAAATGGGCAATATGTGGAGCTTTGAGGGTGAGATCAGACTGTATTCCTGTACATGGGCCGGCATCTTGGAGCCCATTCACTGCAGAGGAGCATTTAACCCAGTCTTGATATTGGCTTAAAGAAATCAGATTTGCCTGGAGTGGATGTGATATGCTGAGCCGACCCGCCTTGAGACTTCTTGCCTTTTTGGGGATGGGATCAAGGAGTGGGGATGGGGATCAGGGAATGCAGAGGGGAAGGTTGAAGGCTAACTGGGAGAAATTGGGAGGAGGGAAGAGAAGGTGAGCAGGGGGATACATAGAAAAATACTGTTTTTTATAAATAAATAAATTTAGAAAAAGATAAGAAAAAATACAAAGCAGAAACTAAGCTGCACATTAGAGTAGTAAAACAAGATTTAAGATTTGGTCCCATTGATCTATAGTTTGATCAGCCATTTAAATATTTGCAATAATTGTTGCCTCCCTTTTCATGCTTACATTTGAATAGTGTGCTAGCTCATAATCGACTTTATAACTTATAAATAATTTCTGGATATTTTAAACTCCCAGAAAGAAATTGTGTGTTATAATTGCATTCCACAATAATTATTACCAAGAGAAAAGTGTACAGATAAGTTGCAAACCAGCCTACTCCTGGCATTAATATGAGTCTTATGTGGAAGACACCTTAATTCAAAGCAATCTATTTTGTTGAGAGATGTTGTATTTCAGAATTTACAGTGATTCAGAGACCTTGTTCATAGGTTTGAGCACATTAATAATAAACAAAGTCATCAACAATGTATTGGTGTCTGTCAAGAATTGTGTTGAGATTTTGATGGGGATTACATTGAATCTATTGCTTTCAGTAAAATTTCCATTTTTACTATGTTGATCCTCCTTATCCAAGTGAATTGGAGATCTTTCCATTTTTTGCTATCTTCTTCAGCTTATTTTTTCAGTAACTTAAAGGTCTTGGCATACAGGTATTTCACTTTGGATAAAGTTACACAAATATTTTAGGATATTTGTGGTTATTTTAAAGGGTCAAGTTTCCCTGATTTTTTTTCAGCCTTTTTATTATTTGTGTATAGGGGCATTTGATTTTTGTGTTGATCTTGCATCCTGCTTCATTACTGAAGGCATGTATCAGCTGTAGGAGTTGTCTGGTAAAATTTTTGTGTTCATTTATGTATGCTATCATATCATCTACAAACAGTGAAAGTTTGACTTCTTCCTTTCCAAAATGTATCCCCTTGATCTTTCTTTGTTGTTGTATTGCTCGAGATAGAACTTTGAGTACTATGGTGAGTACATATGGAAAGAGTAGACAGCCTTGCGTTGTTGGTGATTTTAGTGAGACTGTTTTGAGTTTCTCTCTACTAATTTGATGTTGGCTGTCATCTTGCAGTAAATAGCTTTTATTATGTTTAGATATGTTCCTTGTATCCTGACCTCTCCAAGACCTTTAACATAAAGTGATGTTTAATTTTGTTAAAGGCTTTTTAAGGATCAAATGAGATGATCATGTGCTTTTTATTAATTAATTAATTAATTTTTATTTTTTTATTTATTATGAATAAAGAAGACACATTTTCTATTCTTGTATATCCTTATTCAAGGTCCTTTCCCTCTCCTACCACATCAGGTCATTCTCTTTTCTCCACTTTTCCCCATTCCTCCCCAGCATGGGCAGAAGTTCTCAAGGTCCCAAGGTCCCATTATTGCTCAGTTAAAAACCTCCACTCCTGGCAGATCCAGTCTCCTCCCCCAACATCAAGACTGAGTCATGTGTTCCTCTAGGGGGAAGTGGGATCCAAGGTGTCAGTCCAAGGTGTTTCAGATCCCAAGCTGTTCAGTGGTTGTGGTTTGCAGCTTGTTCATGCTTTGCTTTTTTTCCTTTTTTTTTTGTTTAGAGACCACTAATGAGTGAGTACATCCCCTGCTTATACTTCTGGGTTTGAGATACCTTGCCTAGTAGGACATCTCCAAATCCATTCATTTGGCTGCAAATTTTAGGATATCATTTTTCTTACTGCTGAGTAGTGCTCCATTGTGTAGTTGTAACACAGTGTTAATCCATTCTTCAGTTGAGGGGCATCTAGGTTGTGTCCAGGTTCTTGCTATTACAAATAACGCTGCTATGAACATAGTTGAGCTATTGCCTTTGGAGTGCGACTGTGCATCTTTAGGGTATACACTCAGAAATGGTATTGCTGGGTGCTTGGGGAGATTGATTCTCAGTTTTCTGAGAAACAGCCATACTGCATTCCAGAGTGGCTAAACAAGCTTGCACTCCCACCAACAAGCTATATTGTGTTTCCCCCACAAGCCTGTGATTTTATTTAACCTAGTAAACTGTATTAGATTAACATTTATTCTCCAACAGCACAGCACACCCTGTACCTTCATGAGCTGCAGTTTATAGAGAATACTAACTATTTTTACAAGTTGAACAGGAAAAGACAATTGAATCTGAGGCAGTAATTCTTTTTCTTTCTTTCTTTTTTTTATTTTTTATTATGAATAAAGTCACATTTTTTTTGTATTTAACAAAAAAACAGTAACATGAATTTAAAGTGTGGAAAAGTTAACAATAACTATGAAGAGGATAAGTATCATAAGCATGGCTTATCAAGGGTGGTAATGCAAATAAGATTGCTACACATATATTTACTATGTGTTCAGCTTTCCCTCTGAAATTTTTTTTCCATCCCTGTACATCCTTATTCAAGGTCCCTTCCCCCTCCCACCACCTCTTGACATTTTTCTTCTCTGCAACTCCCCCTCCCTTCCCTGGGCAGGGAGCAGACAGTCCTATGGTCCCACTGATCCAATAATGCTTGGATCAGTCTCCAATCCTGGCCAAATCCAGTTTTGTCTCCCCTCCCTCAAGAGTGAGTCTGGTATTCCTATAGTTGGAGTGGGGTTCGAAGGGTCAGTCCAGGGTGTATCTGATCCCAAGCTGTTCAGTGGTTGTGGTTTACCACTTGGGCCTGAGGGAGTAATTCTAAGCAAGTATGTTGCTGCAGCCATTAAACTGCTTATGTGAGGAGTGGAAGAATTACTTCTGACTGATTTTGCTTTTTATCTGCTTAAAAGAGAAAGTGTAGGTCTCCATTGCCAGGACAATCTCCACTTAATACATCTTTTTTTTAAAAATTATTATTACAATTATGAACAAAGAAGTCACACTTTCCATCCTTGTATATCCTCATTCAAGGTCACTTCCCCCTCCTACCACATCAGGTCATTCTTTCTTCTCCACAACTCCCCATCCCCTCCCTGGGCAGGCAGCTGGCAGTCCCATGGTCCCACTGACCCAGTATTGCTTAGTTCAGTCTCCACTCCTGGCAGATCCAGTTATCTCCCCCCACCCTCAAGAGAGTTAGGTGTTCCTCAAGGAGTCAGTCCAGGGTGTTTCTGATCCCAAGCTGTTCAGTGGTTGTGATTTGCAGCTTGGGCATGCTTTGCTTTTTTCTTTTTTGTTTGTTTAGATTTCACTAATGAGTGAGTACATCCCCTGCTCATCTTTCTGAGTTTGTGATACCTTATTCAGGAGGATATTCTCCAAATCCATCCATTTGGCTGCAAATTTTAGGATATCATTTTTTCTTATTGCTGAGTAGTACTCCATTGTGTAGATGTACCACAGTCTGTTAATCCATTCTTCAGTTGAGGGACATCTAGGTTGTTTCCAGGTTCTTGCTATTACAAATAATGCTGCTATGAACATAGTTGAGCTAATGCCTTTGGAGTGTGACTGTGAATCTTTAGGAAATACACCCAGAAGTGGTATTGCTGGATCCTTGGGGAGATTGATTCTCAATTTTCTGCGAAACCGCCATACTGCATTCCAAAGTGGCTGAACAAGCTTACACTCCCACCAACAAAGAAGGAGTGGTCCCCTTTTTCCGCATCCTCTCCAGCAGAGACTGTCCTCTGAGTCTTTTATCTTAGCCAATCTAACAGGTGTCAGGTGGTATCTCAAAGTTGTTTTGATTTGCATATCTCTGATGGCTAAAGATGATGAGCACTTTTTCAGGTGCCTTTCAATCCATTCATAATTCTTCAGCTGAGAATTCCCTTTTTAGATCTGAACCCCATTTTTTGATTGGGTTACTCAAGGTTTTGGGCTCTACATTCTTGAGTACTTTATATATCTTAGAGACAGCCTACAGAATGGGAAAACATTTTTACCAACACTTAATACATCTTAAAACCTATAGAAGCCATAGGGCTCCACTATCACCAGTACTGAGTGGCTTCCAAGGTAAGATAGCATAGGGATGTAAATAAATCAGCATGTTTTAACAGTAGTGCCTTTACCTTTGACTAGTTTCCTATAACTCTTGCAGATCCCTCCAGATCAAGACCTATGAAGAGAAACACTAGTTCAAAATGAGAATAGGCCTTTGCCATCACCAGTATTTGATAGAAAGCTTCTTGATTTTTTTGTTGGCCACAGCACAGTATGCTGTGGTTTTATTAAGGGGTATGTCATTCTTTAATGGAGACTGAAAAATGGTAATATAAGTTCAGGTGAGTCATGTTTTGGAGTCTCCCCTCTCCTAGCAAATATAAGTCCATGAGAATATATATACATATATATATATATGTGAAATAAAATCACAACTATCTGATCATCCAGCCAATTTAACAGAAATAGAAAGAGGTCATCTAACATTATACAGTACCATTCACTGAAAGAATAAATTGGATCATCACCATACCCACTTCCATATCTGGGGAGGGTCCTTGCCCAGGAATCAGAAGGAAAGCTGCATTAAAATTATGAGCTCATTCAAGAAAATATGATTGTTTCTTAAAATGCAGCAAGCAACAAAAAGAAAAACAGTAATATTTTTACACTATGCTGGAGAGGATGCGGAGCAAGGGGAACACTCCTCCATTGTTGGTGGGAGTGTAAGCTTGTTCAGCCACTTTGGAATGCAATATGGGGGTTTCTCAGAAAATTGAGAATCAATCTCCCCAAGGATCCAGCAATACCACTTCTGGGTGTATACCCTAAAGAGGCACATTCACACTCCAAAGGTATTAGCTCAACTATGTTCATAGCAGCATTATTTGTAATAGCAAGAACCTGGAAACAACCTAGATGTCTCTCAACTGAAGAATGGATTAACAAACTGTGGTACATCTACACAATGGAGTACTACTCAGCAATAAGAAAAAATGATATCCTAAAATTCACAGGCAAATGGATGGATTTGGAGAATATCCTCCTGAGCAAGGTATCACAAACTCAGAAAGATAAGCAGGGGATGTATTCACTCATTAGTAGTCTCTAAACAAACAAACAAGAAAAAAAGTCAAGCATGCCCAAGCTGCAAACCACAACCACTGAATAGCTTGGGATCAGAAACACCCTTGACTGACTCTTCGGATCCCACTCCAACTATAGGAACACCTGACTCACTCTTGAGGGAGGGGGGACAAAACTGGATTTGCCAGGAGTGGAGACTGATCCAAGCATTATTGGGTCAGTGGGACCATAGGACTGTCTGCTGCCTGCCCAGGCAGGTAATTGGGAGTTGTGGGGAAAAAAAAATGACCTGATGTGGCGGGAGGGGGAAGGGACCTTGAATAAGGATATACAGGGATGGAAAAAAAAATTCAGAGGGAAAGCTGAACACAAAGTAAATATATGTGTAGCAATCTTATTTGCATTATCACCCTTGATAAGTCATGCTTATGATTTTTATCTTCTTTATAGTTACTGTTAACTTATCAGCATTTTAAATTCATTTTACTGTTGTTCTTGATAAATACAAAATAAATAAAGAAGAAGGACAAAAACACAAAGAAACAAAACTCTTTACAATGGTCACAAATAATATAAAATATCTTGAGCCTGATTCTAACAAAAAATGAAAGACCTATATGTCAAGAACTTAAACACTTTGAAGAATAAAATTGAAGATGATATCAGAAAATGGAACAGCCACCATGATCATGTATAGGTAAGATTAACATAGTAGAAATGGCAATCTTACAAAGTAATCTACAGATTTAATGTAATCAAAATTGCAACACAAATCCTAATAAACCTTAAAAACATTAATATTCAACTTTATATGGAGAAACAAACAAACAAAAACCAGCATAGCTAAAACAACCTTGAACAATAAAAGAATTTCCAGAGGCATCATCATTCCTGACTTCAAGCTCTAGTATAGAGCTATAGTAATTAAAACAGTTTGATATTAGCATAAACACAGACACATGGATGAATGGAATTGAATAATAAACACTGACATAAAACCACACACCTATGAACACCTAATTTTTCACAAAGTATTCAAATTTCTACAACTGAAAAAAGAAAGCACATTCGAGAAATGTTGTTGTTATGACTGAATGTTTACCTAAAGGAAGACAAATAAATCCATAATTATGGCCATGCTCAAAACTTAAGTCCAAGTGGTTCAAAGACCTCAACATTACATCCAGTTAAACTGAACCTGATAGAAGAGAAAATAGGAAGTACTCTTGGACACACTGGCACAGGAGACTACTTCCTGAATATAATGCCTGTAGCTCAGACACTGAGACTGACAATTAATATATGGGAACTTATGAAGTTGGAAAGGCATCTTTAAGGCAAAGAGTATGGTTAATGAGACAAAGTGGCAGCCTAAAATGGAAAAATAATCTTCACTAACCCATTTCACAGTGCACCCATCTTCAAAATATGTAAAGGACTCAAGAAACTAGACATCAAATTGCCAAATAATTCATGTACTAAAACAGAGTACAGATTTAAAAAAATAATTTTCAATAGAAGAATCTCAAATGGCCAAAAGACGTTTAAGGAGTTGCTCAACATCCTCTGTCATTAGGGAAACACAAATTAAAATGACTCTGAGATACCATCTTACACCTGTCAAAATTGCTAACATCACAAACCCTGATGAAAGCTTATGTTGGATAGTAAGGAAAATACTCTTCCACTTTTGTTTGGGGTGGAAACCAGTATAGTAGTGTCTTTTCATAAAATTGGGAATCTATCTACTTCAAGATTCAGCAATTCTACTTTTGGGCATATACCCAAGGGATGCTCAGTTATACCACAAGGACACTTGTTCAACCATGTTCATTACAGCATTATTCATAATAGTCAGAATGTGGAAACAACCTAGATGTCCTTCAACTGAAAAATGCATAAAGAAAATAAGATTCATTTATACAATGGAGTATTACTCAGCAGAAAAAACAAACAAAGACATCACAAAATTTGCAGGCAAATGGATAGACTAGAAATAATTTATTCTGAGTGAGGTAACCCAAATCTAGACACATAAACACAGTGTGTACTCACTTATAAGTGGATTTTAGATATAAAGCCAAAGATAGCCAGGCTGTGATTCACAGCCCTAGGGAAACTAGATAAAAAGGAGGACACTAAGGGGGATGAACAGATTGCCCTGCGGAAGAGGAAATAACTAAAATTTCTTAGGTAAACTGTCTGAAGTGTGGGTTAGAGGGGAGGCAGTATTAGATTGGAACATGAGGAATTAGGATAGTTGAGTTGGGGGAGGAACTGAGAAGGATCGCAACAAAGGACATATCTTTATGGAGGGTTCCATTATGGGCTTAGGGAGAAACTTGATGCTAGGGATACTCCCAGTAATCTACAGGGATGATCCCAGCTAAGGTTCTTAGCAATAGTGGAGAGAGTGATTCAATTGGCCTCCTGTAATCAGATTTGAGACTACCCTAATTGTCATCATAGAACCTTTCTTTATACAGTAAATAATGGAAACAGATTCAGTGATTCACAGCCAAGCACTTGGCTGAGCTCCACGAATCCAGTTGAAGAGAGATGGAAGAAGTTATATAAGCAAGGGAGGGTAAAGATCAGAAAGGGGAAAGCCACAGAGACACCTGACCTAAATATGTGGGATCTCATGGATTCTTACCGACAGCTATGAAACCTGCATGGGACTAACCTAGGCCCTCTGCAAATGGGTGCCAGTTGTGAGGCTTGATTTGTTTGTAGGGCCTCTAGCAGTGGGACCAGGATCTGTCCCTGATATATGAAATGGTTTTTTGAAACCTACTCCCTATGGTGGGATGTCTTGCTCAGCCTGATGCATGGATGAGAAGCTTGGTCTTGCCTCAGCTTAATATGCCATGCTTTGTGGTTATCATGGGAGGTCTACCATTTTTGAAGAGTGGAATGAGGGGTAAAAGGAGGTGGGGGAGTGAACAGAAGGACAGGAAAAAAGAGAAACTGTGGCTGGCATATAAAATAAGTAAAAATCTTAATAATAATAATAAAAGAATGAATAAATGCACATATTTTATAACTTAATCAGTACTAATTTTGCCTTTTCTCTATCCCTTATTAATATTCAAGAGGAAGGATCTTCTTATTCAGATAACTGAATAGATGATATAGGCTACCTGACCTTAAGATTTCCTATAGTGTTCCAATACTTTAGCACAGAACTTAATAAAAGGCCCATGGTCCCTCAAATATGATACCAGAAAATGGCAGATCACAAAGTTTGATACATAGAACTGAGGTTCATGTCATATGTTCATACTTTATTATTCAGCTTGTTTTCTACATTTTACTGGTAGACACTTGATATTTTGACATGATATTCAATGAGTACAAACATCTTTAAAATCTTGTAGCTATGTTTGCAATTGCAAGTAAGCTAGATAAATTTAATGAATATATTTAGCTTTATCATTTGTAACTCTAAACTTGTGTAAAGAATTTATTTTTGGTCTTAACAAAATAATGTAGCATTTTGGGACAAAGATGCAAAAAAATAATCCTGCACTTGATGCCAAGATACAGAAGACCTCCATGGCCACCAAAGCCTTCCCCTTAGTGCTGTGGTAGACAGCTAGAAAGGTGATCCAAACACTGCAGAACACCAGCATGCTGAATGTTAGGAACTTTGCTTCATTGAATGTGTCTGGCAGATTCCTGGCCAGGAAAGACACAGTGAAACTTGCTAGGGCAAGAGAGCCCAAGAATCCGAGGACACAGTAGAAAGAAATTACTGAGCCTTTGTTGCAAACAATGATGATGTGGTCATGTTCCATGTGTACATCGGCATCAACAAATGGAGGAGAAGTTCCTACCCAGATTCCAC
The DNA here is from genome assembly GCA_004025045.1 of Sigmodon hispidus. Taxonomy (NCBI): domain Eukaryota; kingdom Metazoa; phylum Chordata; class Mammalia; order Rodentia; family Cricetidae; genus Sigmodon; species Sigmodon hispidus. The sequence goes on from PVIH01017178.1 coordinate 28,936, forward strand.
AGAAAATTATTTGAATTATAGTGCATATGGGGATAATGAAGTTAGGTGCCCCTAAAACCAGAAGTGACCTCATCCTTCTGTCTGGAACAGTTACCTTGAATGCCAGAACTACAGTAATAGTCTTTGCCAAGACAGTAGAGGTGGCCACAGTGAACACAATTGCAAATGTGATCTGCTGTAATATACAGGTGACTGTATGTGGATGACCAATGTAAAGCAAGGGACAGAGAAAGCAAAAGATGAGGGAAATAAGTAGAACATAGCTGAGAGCTCTGTTATTGGCCTTGACAATGGGAGTGTCTTGATGTTTCAAGAAGACACATAATACTACAGCCGTGAGAGCAGAGAAGCACAGAGCCAGGCAGACCAGGGATATTCCCAAAGGATCTTCATAAGCCAGAAAGGTCACAACTTTTTTGAGGCAGTGTGTTTTATATTTGTTGGCATACTGATCATATGGACACTTCACACATTCATCCATGTCTAGTACAAGAAGGATATTATTATCAGTTTTAATTTTTCTCTGTTATGTACAAGATATGCAAAATATCAATTCATTAGAAAATCACTGCTAAATTATACTTACCTCTTGTGGTATATTGAAATTTAAATATAGTTGATTTAAATATACTTTCATTTCTTTTTTGAAGCATATCATTTTTATAAAAGCCCTTGTTTGCATTTATAGTATATATTCATAAAATTCTTAATATTTTTCAAAATAATAATGTACTATCACATTATATTTAGGCTCATACAACAACATAGCTCAGATTAGATCATTCATAAAGCACATTTTTTTATTCATGGTTTTATATATATGGAAAACAAGAACTTAGAATGAACTACTTCCATGAATTTTGTCATCTTATCAGCAACAAATTTGGTTCTAAATTAATGGTCTCATGTGGATCCTTGGACATATAAACTCCACCTACTTTATGTCTTTGAAAAGCAACTACAATAAACACTTTAATAAAGTAGTGTAATCTCTAAATTATTCTAACTATATGTCCTTACACACACAAATGAGTATAGTCCTCACACTTCATGATGTATCATGGGAACTTATTTTGAAACAGATAGAGGCCATTAGGGAAAACCACAATCAATGGAAACTTAGAATTACTGTGGCTAATTCAATGAGTATGTGTAGAATACTACTCTTTCACTTAAGGTTCATTGAAAATTATAGGAGAGAGTTTTGGAAAGGTTATAAGAGCTACTTCACAAAGTTTGATGTGAGTCTGTGTCTCCTAGAATCATCATAAGCAACACCCCCGAAGTCTCACTGGTATGCCTGCTTAAACATAAGCTGGACAAGGACAAAAGCAATTAACATGAAAAAGTGGGTACAATCCTATGCAGAGAATTATAGACAGCTAAGAAATACTGGGAGTGAAATAGATTGTCTTCCTCATAAAAGAGCAAATCAACTGATTATCTTTGGATAACAAAATGGTCAGCCTTAAAAACGTAACAGTTGTATTATATAGACTAATATATATAATTATACAACTGTATATATATTTCTATATACAACTAATATACATTAGTATTATTATTTATTATATGTATATTAGTTATATGTAGAAATATATGTATACACATGAAATATTTTTATATAATAACAATTAGTAAGAAAATAGGCCTATAGTTTGAAAGAGAATGAGGAGCAGTTATAGAGGATTTTGGGGAAGAATAAGTAAAGAGAAAATGAGGCAATTGTGTTATAATCTAAAATAAATGAAAGTAAAAAATGTTTGATAATGTCAAGGAAGGCAGAAACAACATGAACAAATTACTACCTAAATTTTCTACTGGTCACAATATCACCTTTGGTTTATGTTCAGTGTATGCATTTTGATAGAGTATTATTTGTCAGCTTTCCTAATTTCTGTAAAATTTAATTGTCCAAGGCTCCCAATGTTGTAATATTCACAGAGAAACACAATGTTCATGATAATGTTTCATATTTCAAGGATATAATTTTGAAATATAGTAATAGATGGAGGCTGATGACTTCCATCTATTCATATCTTTATAATTTAAATTGCAATATATTCAGTTTTTTTCAGTTGCATTGAGCCAACAGATAAAACTGAGAAGTGATGGTGTCAACTTAGTACTGAGTCTCTCCATCAAAGCGTTTACATTCTGCTTTAATTTTTATATACTCCCTGATTTTTCTAAGGAGTAATATCTAAACTACTAAATCTAAGTATTCAAATAGTGTATTTTTGTATCTTTTTAAAATTATTATGTACTATAGAATGTTGTATTTTAAAGCTTTAAAAATATAGGTAGGTAAAAGAGGAAATTAATATAATTTTCTTTGGTATACCTGTTAGTATATAAATGTTACTCTAGCTTCCCTCCTGGGATGCGGTTTTGTGATTCCAGGTCGCCATGTTGTGGCCATGCCCCAACCTGCAGTGTGCTACCTCTCATGGGGCACACCTCGGGACATGTCTACATGGTCACTCTTCCTTTAAAGAGCTGCAACACATGTCAGGGACCTCTTTTTCTCTCTATCCTTTCTCCCCCTTTCTCTTTTTCTCTCTGTCTCTGTCTCTCTCTTTCCTTCCTTCCTTCCCCGACCCATTCCCTGGATACGTGGATGCCAATAAACTCAACATGGCCTTCTGGCAGTGTTTCAGAATATTCTATCCTTTCAAATACAACATAAAAGTTAATGAACTTTTAATTGAAATTGAATACATAATATAGAATCATTTCAATGAATATATTCTTAATAATTTGTTTTCATTGTTTTATTTTATTTTACATTCACGTGTTTTCTTGAATATTTTATTGAGTTCTTAAATCAAATACATTCAATATTTCAATGTAATTTTTATAATATGTATTTTATCTTCAAAATCCTTGTGTTCAAATCATATAAAACTATGTACATTTTGATCTGGTTATTAAATAAAACTAAGTTAATTATTTAGTTGTTTCTTATCATTCCCACCACAATTAATTCCATCCTTCAGTTACCTGATACACTAACATTAACATCATTTTTAACATTTCTCTAAAACTCAATATGGATATGACCACATACTTTTTTATTTATAGATTTCTTTTTTCTATCTTTATACTTTCTTTTATTATTATTATTATTATTATTATTATTATTATTAACAAAGAAGTCACACTTTCCATCCTTGTATATCCTTATTCAAGGTCCCTTCCCCCTCCCACCACATCAGGTCATTCTTTCTTCTCCACAACTCCCCATCCCCTCCCTGGGCAGGCAGCAGGCAGTCCCATGGTCCCATTGACCCAATATTGTTTAGTTCAGTCTCCACTCCTGGCAGATCCAGTCTTCTCCCCCCTCCCTCAAGAGTGAGTCAGCTGTTCCTTTAGGGGGAGTGGGATCCAAGGAGTCAGTCCAGGGTGTTTCTGATCCCAAGCTGTTCAGTGGTTGACGACCACATACTTAATTATAATCCCTTTATTTATACTTGTTATAATCATTATAATGAAAGACTTAATTTAGAGTTGAATATCTTAGCCTCAACGTTCAAATGTAAACTAAAATACTACTGAAAATAAAACATACCAAATGATTTTATCAGTCTACTATAGCACACAATACAAAACACATTTCTAAAACATGATATATTACTAAGCACCCATTTTATGTGGGAGACATTAGGGGATACTTGCAAAATATGGATGATGGGGTAGTTTGAGTGTAATTGGGCCTCATCATCTCATAGGGAGTGGCACTTTTGGGAGTTGGAGTAGGCATGGCCTTGTTGTAGGAAATGTGTCACTGAGGTCTGGTCTTTGAGTTCTCATTTGATCAAGCTCAGTATGACACCTAGTTCATTTACTGTTTCCTTCAGATAAAGATGTATCATGTTCTCTTTTGATACAAAAATCTCACTGTATGCCACCATGTCCCATCATGATAATGGACTAAACCTCTGAACTGTAAACTATTCCAATTAAGCATTTTTTCTTTATAAAATTTCCCATTGTTATAGTATCTCTTCATAGTAATAGAAACTCTAAGGCATAAATTATTACCTGGGACTGGGGTATTGTTGTAATCAGCCTGACCATACTTTTGTTTAAAGAAATATGAACCTTTGGCCTATAGATTAGAAAAGCAGTTGAGTGCTTTAAGTACTTCTAAATGAACAGAATGAAGACAAGAAGGTCTAGGGCAAAAGTTATAAAGACAATACTACCAACCTAGACTACTGTACTCAACAACACCATCAACCATCATAAATGGAGTAAACAAGATATTTCATGACAAAGTCAGATGTAAACAAACTTATCTGAAAATCTGACCCTTCAGAAAGCATTAGAGGGAAAAATTCAACCTATGGATCCCAGATACACCCATGAAACCACAAACAATCAGTAACCCTACTGAAAAAAAGCCCAGAGAAATGAAATACATACAAGCTACTACCAAAAATAGCAAGAAATATCAATCAGTGGTCACTAATATCCCTTAATATCAATGGACTCAATTTGCCTATAAAAAGATACACACTAACAAGATGGATCCAAAAACAGAAGCTATCCTGCTGCATACAAGAAACACACCTCAACCACAAAGACAAACACAGGCTCAGAGTAAAGGGTTGGGAAAAGATTTTCCAATCAAATGGTCCTAAGAAACAAGCTGGGGTTGATATCCTAATAATATCTAACAAAGTAGACTTCAAGCTAAAAGCAATTAAAAGGAACCAAGTTGGTCATTACTTATCCATCACAGGAAAAATTGGTCAAGAGGAGATTTCAATCCTGAATATTTATGCCCCTAATATAAGGGCACCTACCTATGTAAAAGAAACACACTAAAGCTCAAATCCCACATCAATTCTCACACTGTAAAAGTGGGAGAATTCAATACCCTACTTTCACCCCTGGATAGGTCAACCAGACAGAGATTCAACAGAGAAATAAGGAGTCTAACAGAGGTTATGATGCAAATGGATTTAGTAGATATTTACAGAAGCTTGCATCCAAATGCAAAGTAATATACATATTTCTCAGCTCCTCATGGAACTTTCTCTAAAATTGACCACATAATTGGTCATAAAGCAAATATCAACAGATACAAAAAATATGGAAATAATCCCTTGTATCATATTGGACCACCAGGGCCTAAAGTTAGAGTTCAACAACATCAAAAATCAAAGAAAGCCTACCAACTCATGGAAACTAAACATTGCTCAGCTGAACCATCTCTGGGTAAAGGAAGAAATTAAGAAAGAAATCAATGTCTTCCGAGAATTTAACAAAAATGAATCCACAACATGCCAAAAGTTGTGGGACACAATGAAAGCAGTCTTGAGAGGCAAATTCATTGCACTAGATGCATATATGAAAAACCTAGAGAAATCCCACAATAGAGAACTATCAGCACATCTGAAAGCCTTAGAACAATTAGAAACAAACTTACCTAGAAGGAGTAGACAGCAGGAAATAACCAAACTTAGAGCTGAAATCAATCAATTGAAACAAAAAGAACAAAACAAATAATCAATGAATCAAAGAGTAGGTTCTTTCAGAAGGTCAACAAGATAGATAAACCCTTATCCAAACTAAACAATAATCATAGAGAGAGTGCAAATAAACAAAATCAGAAGTGAAAAGGGGGACATAACAACAGATCCCCAGTAAATCCAGAGAATTATCAGGTCACACTTTGACAATCTATACTCCACAAAAATGAAAACCTAGAGGAAATGGACAGCTTTCTTGACAGGTACCATTTACCAAAATTAAATGAAGATCACATAAAATACCTAAACAGACCTATAACCCTAAAGGAAATTGAAGCTGTCATTAAAAGCCTCCCAAGTAAAAAATGCCCTGATCCAGAGGGTTTCAGTGCAGAGTTCTACCAGATATTCAAAAATGAGCTATTACAATACTCCTAAAACTTTTTCACACAGTAGAAATTCAAGGAATATTGCCAAACTCTTTTTATGAGGCCACAATTACCATAATACCCAAGCCTTTCAAAGACACAGCAGAGAAGGAAAATTACAGACCAATTTCCCTCATGAATATTGATCCTAAAATTCTCAACAAAATTCTGGCAAACCATATATAACATCATTTAAAAAATGACTCACTCTTGAGGGAGGGGGGACAAAACTGGATTTGGCCGGGAGTGAAGACTGATCCAAGCATTGTTGGGCCAGTGTGACCAAAGGACTGTAGGCTCCCTGCCAAGGGAGGGGATGGGGAGTTGCAGAGAAGAAAAATGATCAGATATGGTGGGAGGGGGAAGAGACCTTCAATAAGGATATACAGAGATGGAAAAAAAAATTCAGAGGGAAAGCTGAACACAAAGAAATTATATGTGTAGCAATCTTATTTGCATTTCCACCCTTGATAAGCCATGCTTATGATTATTATCCTCTGTATAGTTATTGTTAACTCTTCGGCATTTTTTTTTAAAAATTCTTTTTACTGTTTTTTTTTGATAAATACAAAATAAAGAAAAAAAAACGTCATCCACAAGTCTGTTTTTATGACAGTACCAGGCTGTTTTTATTACTGTAGCTCTGTAGTATAGCTTGAAGTCAGGGATGATGATACCTCCTGAGGTTCTTATGTTGAGTAAAATCGTTTTGGCAATCAACAGACTTGTGGAACAATGGAATAGAATTGAGGATCCAGACATTAACCCAAAAACCTATGAACACCTGATCTTTCACAAAGAGGCCCAAAACATTCAATGGAAAAAAGATAGTATATTTAACGAATGGTGTTGGCATAGCTGGATGGAAGTGTGTAGAAAAATGCAAATAGATCCGAGCCTGTCACCCTGCACAAAACTCAAATTCAAGTGGATCAAAGACCTCAACTTAAACCCAGCCACTTTGAACTTGATAGAAAGGAAAGTGGGAAATACACTTCTACAAATTGGCACAGACGACCACTTCCTAAATACAATACCAGTGGCACAGGCACTAAGACCAACAATCAGTAAGTGGGATCTCCTGAAGCTGGGAAACTTCTGCAAAGCCAAGGACACTGTCAATAGGACAAAACGACAGCCTACAGAATGGGAAAAGATTTTCCCCAACCCTACAAGTGATAGAGGACTGATCTCTAAGATATATAAAGAGCTCAAGAATTTAGAGGCCCAAACCCTAAATAACCCTATCAAAAAATGGGGTTCAGATTTAAAAAGAGAGTTCTCAGCAGAGGAACTACGAATGGCTGAAAGGCACCTGCAAAAGTGCTTATCATCTTTAGCCATCAGAGAAATGCAAATCAAAACAACTTTGAGATACCACCTAACACCTGTTAGATTGGCTAAGATAAAAGGCACAGATGACAACCTATGTTGGAGAGGATGTGGAGCAAGGGGAACACTCCTCCATTGTTGGTGGGAGTGTAAGCTTGTTCAGCCACTTTGGAATGCAATATGGAGGTTTCTCAGAAAATTGAGAATCAATCTCCCCAAGGACCCAACAATACCACTTCTGGGTGTATACCCTAAAAAGGCACATTCACATACCAAAGGTATTAGCTCAACTATGTTCAAAGCAGCATTATTTGTAATAGCAAGAACCTGGAAACAACCTAGATGTCCCTCAACTGAAGAATGGATTAACAAACTGTGGTACATCTACACAATGGAACACTACTCAGCAGTAAGAAAAAATGATATCCAAAAATTCACAGGCAAATGGATGGATTTGGAGAATATTCTCCTGAGCGAGGTATCACAATCTCAGAGAGATAAGCAGGGGATGTACTCATTCACTAGTGATCTCTAAACAAACAAACAAGAAAAAAAGCCAAACATGTCCAAGCGGCAAACCACAACCACTGAACAGCTTGGGATCAGAAACACCCTGAACTGACCCTTCGAACCCCACTCCAACTATAGGAATACCAGACTCACTCTTGAGGGAGGGGGGACAAAACTGGATTTGCCAGGAGTGGAGACTGATCCAAGCATTATTGATTGGGTCAGTGGGACCATAGGACTGTCTGCTCCCTGCCCAGGGAAGGGATGGGGAGTTGCAGAGAAGAAAAATGTCAAGATGTGGTGGGAGGGGGAAGGGACCTTGAATAAGGATATACAGGGATGGGAAAAAAAATTTCAGAGGGAAAGCTGAACACATAGTAAATATATGTGTAGCAATCTTATTTGCATTACCACCCTTGAGAAGCCATGCTTATGATTCTTATCCTCTTCATAGTTATTGTTAACTTTTCCTCATTTTAAATTCATGTTACTGTTTTTTTTGTTAAATGCAAAATAAAGAAAAAAAATGTCATCCACCATGATCAAGTAGGCATCATCCCCAAAGTGCAGGGATGGTTCAACATACAAAAAAAACTGTAAATGTTATTCATCATATAAACAAATTGAAGGGAAAAAACCCACATTATCTTATTCTTAGATGCTGAAAAAGCCTTTGACGAAATCCAATACTCCTTTATGACAAAAGTCCTGGAGAGATCAGAAATACAAGGAAAATATCTAAATATAATAAAGGTGGTTTACAAGAAGCTGACAGCCAACGTCAAACTTAATGGGGAAAAACTCAAAGCAATCCCACTAAAATCAGGAACTAGACAAGGATACCCTCTCTCCCCTTATCTATTTAATATAGTTCTTGGAGTTTTAGCTAAAGCAACAAGAGAATGAAAGGAGATTAAGGGGATACAAATTGGAAAAGAAAAAGTGAAACTATCTCTATTTGCAGATGATTTGATTGTATACATAAGTGACTCACAAAATTCTACCAGGGAACTTCTATAGCTGACAAACACGTTCAGCAACGTAGCAGGATATAAGATTAACTCAAAGAAATCAGTAACCCTCCTATACACTAAAGGCAAAAGGGCTGAAAAAGAAATAAGGGAAACATCACCCTTTATAATAGCTGCAAATAGCATTAGATACCTTGGAGTAACTCTAACCAAAGAAGTAACAGATCTATTTGACAAAAACTTTAAGTCACTGAAGAAGATATCGATCAGAAAATGGAAAGATCTCCCATGTTTGTGGTTAGGTAGGATTAACATAGTAAAGATGGTAATTCTCCCAAAAGCAATCTACAGATTCAATGCACTTCTCATCAAAATCCCAACATAATTTTTTACAGACTTTGAAAGAACAATACTCCAATAATAGGAAAGCCAGGATTGCCAAAACAATTTTGCTCAACAAAAGAATCCCAGGAGGCATCACCATCCCTGACTTCAAGTTATACTAGAGAGCTACAGTAATAAAAACAGCCTGGTACTGGCATAAAAAAAGACTTGTAGATCAATAGAATTGAATTGAAGATCCTGACATAATCCCAATAACCTATGAACACTTGATCTTCGACAAAGAGGCCCAAAATACTCAGTGGGAAAAAAGATAGTATTTTTAGCAAATGGTGTTGGCATAGCTGAATGGTACTGTGTAGAAAAATGCAAATATTTCCAAGCCTATCACCCTGCACAAAACTCAAATCCAAGTGGATCAAAGACCTCAACATAAACCCAGCCTCACTGAACCTGATAGAAAAGAAAGTGGGAAATGCCCTCCAATGCATTGACACAGGTAACTACTTCCTAAATATAATACAAGTAGTGTAGACACTAAGAACAAGAATCAATAAGTGGGATCTCCTGAAACTGGGAAGCTTCTATAAAGTCAAGGACACAGTCAATAAGAGAAAAAGGACAGTCTATTGAATGGGAAAAGATTTTCACCAACCCTACAAGTGATAGAGGACTGATCTCTAATATATATAAATAACTCAAGAAACTAGAACCTAAAATTTTGAAAAATCCAATCAAATAATGGGGCTCAGAACTAAAAAGGGAATTCTCAGCAGAAGAATTTCAGATGGCTGAAAGGCACTTGAAAAAGTGCTCAACATCTTTAGTCATCAGAGAAATGCAAATCAAAACAACTTTGAGATACTATCTTACACCTGTCAGATTAGCTAAGCTTATGGGAGCAGAGAGTGGAATGTGGTAGTTTATATGTAAATAGTCTGCATAATTTCATAGGGAATGTCACTATTAGGAGGTTTGGATTTTTGAAGAAGATGTGGTCTTGTTGGAGAAAGTGTGTCACTGTGTGTGGGCTTTGAAATCCCCTTTGATGAGGCCCAGTATGACACTCAGTTAATTTTCTGCTGCTTTCGGATCAAGATGTAGACTTCTCAGCTCCTTCTCCAGCACCAGGTGTGCCTTAATGCCACCATGTCCCACCATGGTGATATTGGACTAAACTCTGAACTGTAAGCCACCTCAATATAATGTTTTTCTTTATATGAGTTGGCATGGTGTCCCTTCATAGCATTAGAAATCTTAACTAAGACAGGGATATTGCATCTATATCTTTAACAAAATTGAAAAATAGATACAATTTGTTATAATATGCTCAATTCTAAGATAAAGATGAGATACTATAGTAATCTTTAGAAATATTCAGTAGAAAAGGTTATGTTCACTGGTTCTGAAATAAAGAGACAAAATGTAGGTTGTGGGCCAAGTAGTATCTTATTTAAAACAGCAGTGTTATTGATTCTTTTAAGCTTATAATAAGATATATCATTTCCTTCCCACAAAGGGTTCCTTGAGAACTATATAAATATGGTAGAAAGTAAGCAATCTGTTGATTATTTTGATAAAATATAGTCTTACTTGTCATGTTTGCAATTTCATTTTCTGGACAGGGGTTGCAATCAAAACAACAGACAGCATTTTCCTGCTGAGGGGATTTTCTGAGCCCTGGACTGCAAGGCGTGCTGCATATTGAGGGTGGAACCTGTGGAAAATCAGGTGCATTTTAGAAATTAAGATTTTAACATATATAACAAAAGCAGCAATGATTCAAAATATGGAGCCATTAAAAATCTCATTTTAAACACATGTATCATAAAGCATAATTTCAAGACCTTCTTATGATGCATTTTTTCTTCATATTCAGCTATACAGTCTTCTTTCTAGTGCTGCATCAGAACATCAGGTACAGCCTTCCCGCACCCTACTCACACCTCCCATGCATCTCATAGACCATTGTATCCTAATCTCCCTTTCCTCAATCATCACTGTATTCTAGCTCCTAACTTTTGCAGGTATGCCCTACTTAAACACATACCATACCTGCCAGAAAACCTGGTGGGTTTCTGGAAGCCTTCTACTCCCTCTCTTTTCTCCTAGATACAATACTGCAATAGAATGTCATCTGCAGTCCTCCTTTATCTCTGCTCACGTCTCCTCTTTGTCCTATGAACTATCCCCTTTTAAATTCTCTCCTTCAACTCATTACTAAACCCAGTCCCCAACTCTACTAGGCATCTCCTGATAATATAAATACCACCTTCTAAAGTAAACAAGTAGGTTGAAGATAGGCCAACAACTTCTTACTACTCTGAAGATGCAAGCCTTCTAGTCTCATTCTCAGCTCTGTAGCTAGAGACCTTCTGTGTTCTCTATTTTCTCTGTGATACCATCCTTTAAAAAGACATTCTTTTCCAACATTCCTTTCTTCAACTCATTCCAATTACCTGTCCTGAAAGATCATCAGTCATTCCTTGTGAACAAAGCAGCTGAACAGGCCAGTACAATTGACAACACACAGAGATGATATGCTGAACAACTTCAGAAAAAATAAACCAAAGGAAAAAAACACCCAGCTAACAAAGACAAATTCAATCATGAGCACTAAGAATTTTAAACATCCAAAATATAGATGCCGGGATGACAGCATAAAAATTAATCAACAACAGCTGGGACAATGTCTTCATCAGAGCCTTCTCAGAAGACCCCAAATATCCAGAAATAGGTGAAGCATAAGAGAAATACCTTAAAACAGCCTTTTTAAATATGACAGAGGTCCTTAAATAGTAAATTAATGAATTCATTAAAGAAGCATAGGAAAACACAAGCAGACATGTAAGGAAATACAAATGTTTAAGACCTGAAAATGGACATAGAATCAACAGAGATAACCCAAACTGTGATAATTCTGGAAATAAAAATAATTAGGAACTACATGACATGAACTATAAAAAAATTCACTAGCAGAATGCAAGAGATAGGTGAGATAATATAAAGCATTGAAGGTATGATAGAAAAATTGCATACATATATTGAAAGAAATTATTAAATTAAAAAGAAACATCCTGACATAAAATGTCCAGAAATCATCGACATTATATAAATAGGTCAAGAGGAAGAAGGAAAAAAAAACACCTAAACTCAAGGGCCCATAACATATTTTCTACTAAACCATAAAAGAAAAATTTTAATGTAAATAAACAGATAACTATAAGGATACAAGAAATATATAGATGAAACCAACAGAGAAAGTGCCTTTGCCACATAATAGTCAAGTTGCTAAGCATACAGAACAAATAAAGAAGAGCAAAATTGGAAAGAAAAAGTCCAATTAACAAAAGGACTATTAGAATTATACTCAAATCTCAACGGAGGCTCCCAAGAGACCACATATGCTACCCCAGACCACTATACCATTCAGAAAATCTTTCACTCACAATCATTAGAGAAAATTATACATTCTATGATACAGTCAAATTTAAACAATATCTTACCTACATATACAATTGTACAGAGGTGCTAGAAAAAAATCTAAACCAAGTTAAGAATGCAAACAAAGTAATAGAAAATAGGTGTTGAATTGACAAGACTTCCCCTATGAATAACCACCCCAAGTCCCATAACAGAACTTACATTCATCATTGAGTAGAAGTAGAGGCAGAAATACATAGCTGAGCACTGGGCTGAGCTCCTGGTCTAGCTGAGAGCAGGGGAGAAGAGTCTACATGAGCAAGGGGATAGGGTTTATGAGGAAAACTCCTACAGTGATGGCTGGCTGAAGCTCTGGGGATCTCAGTGAATTAAGAGCTCTACTAGGGCAGAATATAGAGCCTTGAGGGGAGAGATCAGACTGTGTTTCTGTGCATGGACTGGCACTTTGGAGCCCATTTTCCCCAGAAGAACACCTAACCCAGTTGTGACATTAGGATGAGAAAATCAAACCTGCCTGGAGTGGATGCTGAGCTGATCCACCTTAGACTTCTTGCCCTTTTGGGTGAGGGGATGGAGGAATGGGAAGGAGGGAGGCTGAAGGCAGACAGGGAGGGATTAGGAGGGTGAAGGGAGGGAAAGCAAGAGCATACATAGGAAAAAAACTTTATTTTCTAAAAAAATTAAAAAACAAGAATAATTTCACACCAGAAAATCAAAATAATAAAAACACACACATGCACATGCACACTCACACACACACATATACCCAAACTGTTTCCCCCAGCAAAGAAACAAAAATTAACCACCATTGGCAATTAATATCTCAATAACAGTGGTCCAAAGTGCCAAGTAAAAAGACCCAGACTAACAGGCTGTCTAAACAGAATTTATAGTTCTAATGAATACAAAAAAACACCTGTTAACATTGAGAATAGACATAACTTCAGGGTGAAGGGATAGAAAAGATAATTCAAAAAATGTATTTCACATTCAAGCAAATGCAGTCATTTTAATATCTAGTAAATAGACCCTAAACAAAAACTAATAAAAAGAGATAGAGAGGGATACTACATACTTTAAAAAGGAAAACCCGTACCAAGTTGACATTTCAATTCTTAACATCTATGCCACATCCAGTTTTGTAAAATAAATACTAATTCAGCTTAAAACACATATTGATCCAAGCATTATTGGGTCAGTGGGACCATAGGACTGTCTGCTCCCTGCCAAGGGAGGGGATGGGGAGTTGCAGAGAAGAAAAATGACCAGATGTGTTGGGAGGGGGAAGAGACCTTGAATAAGGATATACAGGGATGGAAAAAAAATTCAGAGGGAAAGCTGAACACAAAGAAAATATATGTGTAGCAATCTTATT
>PVIH01017179.1:0-42809 GCA_004025045.1 Sigmodon hispidus
GGTGAAAATCTTTTCCCATTCTGTAGGCTGTCGTTTTGTCCTATTGACAGTGTCCTTGGCTTTGCAGAAGCTTCCTAGCTTCAGGAGATCCCACTTATTGATTGTTGGTCTTAGTGTCTGTGCCACTGGTGTTATATTTAGGAAGTGGTTGCCTGTGCCAATTCGTAGAAGTGTATTTCCCACTTTCTTTTCTATCAAGATTAAAGTGGCTGAGTTTAAGTTGAGGTCTTTGATCCACTTGGATTTGAGTATTATGCAGGGTGACAGGCTTGGATCTATTTGCATTTTTCTACACACTTCCATCCAGCTATGCCAACACCATTTGTTAAATATACTATCTTTTTTTCCATTGAATGTTTTGGGCCTCTTTGTCAAAGATCAGGTGTTCATAGGTTTTTGGGTTAATATCTGGATCCTCAATTCTATGCCATTGGTCCACAAGTCTGTTTTTATGCCAGTACCAGGCTGTTTTTATTACTGTTGCTCTATAGTATAGCTTGAAGTCCGGGATGGTGATACCTCCTGGTGGTCCAGACCTCAGGGCTAAGACTGGGCCAGAACGTTCTGGCTGCTCCTTTGATTATTTTTAAAATAAATACTGTCAAAAAGATATTTAAAAGACATGTCTGATAAAAAATTTAATTAATGTATATTTTTTAGAAAATTATTTTCTATATTTTATATAAAATGAAAGTGAAAAACAATGTCCTGTCTTACTTTGTTAATGTAACAAAATTATGACATTACAGGGAACTTTAAGCAAAAATATTCTGTTTTCCTTGAAAGATGATGGATGAATAAAGTGATTTAAAACATATATATACACACACACACACACACACACACACACACAAACAAAAAAAAACTTCTAATTAGACTGTAGAAGGGTTGCTTAGGAGAAATTTGTGGTGCATCTGTGGGCATTTGCTGTGACCTACTGTGTTTTCTTTATCTGGATCTGAGCCTAACCTGGCTTTAGGAGGTTTAGACTTTATTTTTTATGTTTCATGTATTTTGGAGAAAACAGAAGTTTTATTACTGTATGGGTTTTTTTGTTATCTATTCTGAATATTTTGCTTTTTTATATAATGTTTGATACTGATTTTCAGAAAACAATAAAAAACAAAATAAAACAAACAAAACAAAAAACCCAATTTTTCCAGGCAGACATAACAGTACAAAATCATATACATATATTTTGCTCCAAAATGTGTATTTAATAACTTCTATTTATAAATAAGATGCTGCTTTTATTTAGTAGAAAATGTATAGATACAATAAATCATTAAAAGTGTCTATTAAACAATCTCCTACTGGTTCTTCTTATACAATTATTTCCAATTTTCTATAATATGCAAGTGCTATGTTTTAGAATAACTGAACAATGATATCTTTCAAGACAATATTATAAACCATTCAAAACCTCAACAATAAATTTGATTAGCTCCACAGTATAATTTTAATAAGCTTTTAAAATTCATTATAGTAGTCTCTACTTTTCTGAATGTTAAAAAATCAGAACAATTTTATGCTTTGAATATTATTTAGATTAAATTCATTACTTATAGAAAACATATTTTGATTCTATGCATTTGCTACTTCATATTTCTACCATAGTTATTATTTATTCTTTGCAGGGCTTTAGATAGTCCTATGCTTCTACATTTACCTGCTGACACAAAAGATTTCACATTTTTGATAATATGTGCTGTTCTCTAGATTATATAAAAGCATTATTTTTGTGGTTGTATGTATAACTAATATTACTCGTAGTCTCAAATTTTAAAATACTTAGTCTCTAGTTGGTGGCACTCTATGGAAAGGTTTATTAGTGGAGTAAATCCAACTCTGTGAGTGGGCTCTGAGATTAAAATCTTCACACAACTTTCAGTTCCTTCTCTTCTTTGTTTTGTACTTCCAGTTGTTACCTCTCATTTTATTCCTGCTGCCATGCCTGCTACTAATTGCTATGCCTCTCCACTAAAATAAAGTGTTATTCTTCTGTACTAATAAGCCTATATAAACTTCTTTCTGTAGGTTACTTTGTCTATGATACTTTAGCACAGAAAAAGAAAAGTTACTAATAAATGACTCCTGCAAGTATTACTTAGATTTTTCATGCTCAAGTCTCAAACTAAGCATACATGCTTATTTACTTCCCATGCTTTCCCATAAATACTGTATTTGTCACTATAATTTGATACTTTTGTGTCTTTGATCTCACTAATGAAAAGAATTCTACATTAACTACTGTTTCTTTTTTATTTAATAAATTTTGGCAAATTTAATAAATATCTGGATAAGTTAAATCCAATGCAATGAGATAGTCATTGGCATAATTATCAAAAATTTGGACCCCCAGTCACATTATTTTACTCAATCTCAAGCAGCCATACACTTCTGAACTGCTCTTATATAATCCATAAGATGAGAAAAATAGTTATACTCCAAGCATTAAAGGCAATAATGCCCTAAATATGGATATACTGCAAGATTTTGATTGTTTCTAAAATTAAAAGAAATATTCATCCTACTGTGTCATTGGAATGCAGTAAGCTAGCCTGATAGAGTCACAGTTGCCCAGCTCTAGTTAATGTGCACAAGCATACACAGTAGATGCTTCCTGCCGTATCAGCTGGGAGTCTGCTGCTCAGGCTGGTGATTGGTGACACATTATCACTGAGATTCTAGAGTCAAAGGAGAAAATGACAACACAGCTAAGGGTGTCCCTAGCTGCCAATGGGAAAAAGGGAGGGTGTATACAGGTTTGTCCCATAATTGAGTCTTACGGTTTCTTTAAACAAGTCTGGCATCTAATTCTTACCTCACTTTTTGTGCCTGTGCTATGAATACAACACCCTTTAACCCCATCCTCTGAGGGATAACTGAATAGAATGGTTTGTAACACTGCTATAACGAACTCATTGGTATGAGAACCAAAACTTTAAAGACAAGGAATATAGCAGGATCACAAGCTCTTCTTGCTGTCTTTGAAATCTTAATTTGAGCCATTTTTGTTAAACCACATTGGTGAGACTGTATAATGTAGCTTCTGACCATTCTATAAAACAAAATATCACAAAAACCTCTCAATATTTCATATTTTATAGTCTTCCTTTTTCAATATTTTCTGAGCCTTGAATTTGAGTTTATTGTAAATGTATTGATAGTAACTGTGTCCCAAACTATGCATTTCCATTTTTTGATTATCTTTAGTTGTATCTAGTTGTTACAAAGTTTCCTTAAAGGGTGGTGATAACTACATATATCTGTGTGTACAAGAACAAACATATATAGACTATTTTTAGAGATTTTGGTAGTTTTATAAATTGATGGCTTGTAGGTTTCCCTCCAATATCCACGAGTGGGTATTGGACAGATTTCCAATATTGGGCATAATTTTTATCTTTTGTAAAAAGATCTTTAGTTCAATTACAGAAATGTCTGTCACCAATGATGTATACATGCCACCAGTTCACCCTTGGGGTTACCATGCTAAACTGATGATTGTGAAGTGTAGGTATCATAGCTAGGTAAAATGTGTTTTTTTCCTCTTTTGAAAGCATAATTAATATTTCTGATTCCATAAAAAATAGAGCTGCAAGAGAACATATTCAAAAAATTATATCATAAGTGTCTTGTCCAAGTTTTTGAGGTGGGGGTCAACCAATGGCAATAGCAATGCTTTGTGGGTATTAAAACGTTTTTGGATAATCCCTACTAGCAATAAAAATGGGATTTTTTTTCCACTCCTGATGTTGGGTTCTTTTGCTGTTGAAGGGAGCATTGTCGGCCGAGTTAGGAAATACAGACTTACATGTATTGTAGTTTATTTCACATAACTATTAGTGGTATGATTTCTTATGACTCTTTCAAGAATCATTTTTTATTTTACTTTCTCTTCTTTCTATGTATATCTAAAAACTTGGAGCTTGGAGGCTCACATTTTCTTTTAAAAAAGAGATATTTGTGTTTGTAATTCTAGATTATCTCATTCATTATGCTCTTTCTAGTTCTTTCAATTTATCTGCAAAGTTCATGGTTTCTCAAGGTTGACCACACTCTATTGAACAGGCTCAAATTAAAACTATCCAGTCAGAATAATTGGACATATACCCTAAAGACACACACTCACACCTCAAAAGCAACAGCTCAACTATGTTCATAGCAGCATTATTCATAACAGCAAGAAACTGAAAACAACCTAGAAGTCCCTCAACTGAGGAATGGATTAACATTAACATCTACACAAAGGAGCATTACTCAGCAGTAAGAAAAAAATGATGTTCTAAAATTTGCAGGCAAATAGATGGATAGAAAGAATAACCTCCTGAACAAGGCATCACAATCCCAGAAAAAGAAGCAGAGGATGTAGTCACTCATTAGTGGACTTTAAAAACCTAGAGAGAGATGTCATTGTACACAAAAACTCAAAGCTAGAACATAGCTAAATGACAAAGTGCCTCACTTCTGCATTCATGGACTCTGGCAGGGTTGTGGGTGAGGAAATAATTGATTTCTTTAAGGGTCTGGCCACAGGGAGTTTAAATATGCTCCAGTACATAAATGAGCAGCACAAATGGACATTTTTGTTAATGGAAAGATTATGAGAGTGGGTATGAATCTGAGAGGTCTGATAACTGAGTCTGATGAGGTTCTTGATGTAAAATCATCAAAAATAAATATAAAATTAAAAATATTAAAATACACAGGATTGTTGATGGTTGTTAATGAGGAAGTGTTATATTTTTAAAGAAATTATTCAGAACATTTTGATGTTAGTATGGCCAAACACATCATATGGAATTCTAAAAGTACTAGAACAGCCTTATTGCATTCCAGATTGACTGACCAAATTTATGCTCCACCTAAAAATGAAGGAGTGTTCCCCTTGCTCTGTATTCTTTCCAGCATAGGCTGCCATCTGAGTTTTTGATGTTAACCATTCTGACAGGTATAAGGTGGTATCTCAAAGTTGTTTTCACTTACATTTCTCTTATGGCTAAAGATGTTGAGCAGTTTTTCATGTGCCTCTGAAACATTTGTAATTCTTCTGTTGAGAATTCCCTTTTTATTTTATATTATACATTGTCATATATTATAGAGACTTAGACACTGTAAAGGAGTAACAACAATAATAAAACAGAACACTTTTCAATATAGTATTTTTAAATGTTACATAAATATAGTCTCTCATAACAAATATTGTACTATCATATTTTACAAATTTAATTGCTTTTGTTAATGAGGTTAGAACTTTTACTTTTTCCTGTAAATGTTCTATTGCAATATCTGAGTTGCCAATGTTATTTCTCCTGTGCTTTGGAAGAGTATTATTATTATTATTATTATTATTATTATTATTATTATAAGCAAAGAATTCAAGATTTCTATCACTGTATATCCTTATTCAAGGTCTCTTCTCCCTCGCACCACATCAGGACATTCTTTCTTCTCCAAACCTCCCCATTCCCTCCCTGGGCAGGCAGCAGACAGTCCCATGGTCCCACTGACCCAATATTGTTTAGTTCTGTCCCCCCTCCCTCAAGAGTGAGTCAGGTGTTCCTATAGGTGAAGTGGGATCTGAAGAGTCAGTCCAGGGTGTTTCTGATCCCAAGCTGTTCAGTGGTTGTGGTTGGCAAGCTTGGGCATGCTTTGCTTTTTTCTTG
Source organism: Sigmodon hispidus (assembly GCA_004025045.1). Taxonomy (NCBI): domain Eukaryota; kingdom Metazoa; phylum Chordata; class Mammalia; order Rodentia; family Cricetidae; genus Sigmodon; species Sigmodon hispidus. The sequence continues at coordinate 5,670 of PVIH01017179.1, forward strand.
TTTGTTTGTTTGTTTAGACACCACTAATAAGTAAGTACATCCCCTGCTTATCTTTCCGAGTTTGTGATACCTCACTCAGGAGGATATTCGACAAGTCCATCCATTTGCCTGAAAATTTTAGGATATCATTTCTCCTTACTGCTGAGTAGTACTCCATTGTATAGATGTACCACAGTTTGTTAATCCATTCTTCAGTTGAGGGACATCTAGGTTGTTTCCAGGTTCTTGCTATTACAAATAATGCTGCTATGAACATAGTTGAGCTAATACCTTTGGAGTGTGAATGAGCATCTTTAGGGTATACACCCAGAAGTGGTATTGCTGGTTCCTTGGGGAGACTGATTCTCAATTTTCTGAGAAACCACCATATTGCATTCCAAAATGGCTGAACAAGCTTACACTCCCACCAACAATAGAGGACTGTTCCCCTTGATCCGCATCCTCTCCAACATAGGCTGTCATCTGTGCCTTTTATCTTAGCCAATCTAACAGGTGTTAGGTGGTATCTCAAAGTTGTTTTGATTTGCATTTCTTTGATGGCTAAAGATGATGAGCACTTTTTCAGGTACCTTTCAGCCATTTGTAATTCCTCTGCTGAGAATTCCCTTTTTAGATTTGAACCTCATTTTTTGATTGAGTTATTCAAGGTTTTGGGCTCTAGATTCTTGAGCTCTTTTTATATCTTAGAGATCAGTCCACTAACACTTGTAGGGTTGGTGAAAATCTTTTCCCATTCTGTAGGCTGCCGTTTTGTCCTATTGACAGTGTCCTTGGCTTTAGAGAAGCTTCTTAGCTTCAGGAGATCCCACTTATTGATTGATGGTCTTAGTGTCTGTGCCACTGGTGTTATATTAAGAAGTGGTCGCATGTGCCAATTTGTAGAAGTGTATCTCGCACTTTCTTTTCTATCAAGATTAAAGTGGCTGGGTGAATGTTGAGGTCTTTGATCCACTTGGATTTGAGTTTTGTGCAGGGTGATAGGCTCGAATCTATTTGCATTTTTCTACACACTTCCATCCAGCTATGCCAACACCATTTGTTAAATATACTACCTTTTTTCCATTGAATGTTTTGGGTCTCTTTGTCAAAGATCAGGTGTTCATAGGTTTTTGGGTTAATGTCTGGATCCTCAACTCTATTCCATTTATCCACAAGTCTGTTTTTATGCCAGTACCAGGCTGTACATCAAAAATCAAAGAAAGCCTACCAACTCATGGAAACTAAACATCACTCAGCTGAACCATCTCTGGGTCAAGGAAGAAATTAAGAAAGAAATTAAAGTCTTCCTAGAATTTAATTAAAATGAATCCACAACATATCCAAACTGTGGGACACAATGAAAACAGTCTTAAGAGGAAAATTCATAGAGCTAGATCCCTATATGAAAAACCTAGAGAAATCCCACATTAGAGACCTAACAGCTCAGCTGAAAGCCTTAGAACAATTAGAAGTGAACTCATCTAGAAGGAGTATATGGCAGGAAATAATCAAACTTATAGCTGAAATCAATACAATTGAAACAAAAAGAACAATACAAAAAAAATCAATGAATCTAAGAGTTGGTTCTTTGAGAAAGTTAACAAGATAGATAAACCCTTAGCCAAACTAATCAAAAAACAGAGAGAGAGTGTTCAAATCAACAAAATTCATTGCTTTTCATCCAGATTGCAAACATAAATAATAGCTTTTTGGTATAATAATTTGTATAGCAATAGCATTTCCTAAAACATGATGTAATTCAGATTATATACAAAGATTCATAAGACTCTCTTATCTATTTTTATGATAATGAGACAAATGTTTATTAGTGGATATGTGTCAGTCTGATCTATTAAATAGTTTGAGTGTTCAAGTCTTTATTCATCTAGGGTTTGTTAAGTGATATACGAATTCTATAACTTTTATATGTTAGCTGAAATAATCCTCTTTTTTATGTGTTTGTCCCATTTTTACATATTGTAATTATTTTTATTATGTACAAATTATCTAAATTTTAATTTTTAGCACATTTAATAATATTTCTGAATTCTAATAAAATGGCACAAATTTATATTTGTTAAAATAGAGAATTAAATATTGTATTATATTTAAATACTAAAATTTTGGTTCTGTTGAGCCTCTAATCAGCTATCCTCAAAACCTGGACTTGTAATTGCATTTTTGAAAATATCTATTTGTTTCATCTTTCAATGTCTTGACATCATTTTTAAGGTAAATAATATTATTAATAAAACATGAAGTATTCAACTTTCCTTAGGGAAACTTATCTTTGCAACAGACCAAGATTACTCTGGAAATATCCAGCAAATCATAACACATAGCTGTAGGGCCTAATTACCATGAAGGTGTCTACAAAACACTCCCATACTTAAGAAATTTCTATAGGTTATTTTTTTTTACTTTAACTAATTCTTGTTCACCTGTTATGTAATACTTATATAGAATAAATTGAGCCATGTCCAAAAATTGTGTAAATTTGCTAAAATAAAATTTTAGAATTTAAGGTTATGCTGTATATGCTATGTTAGGCAGCGAAAATGACATAATTTAGGATTTTGAGAAACAAGGTTTCATGGACTGCTATGATCAAATACTGTGGTATCATATTTTATATTTCATAAAATAATCCTGGAATATCAGAGAACAGAATCAAGCTATGAGGACCAGAGAGTGATAATTCATGCTTTCAGTTTCAGCACAGGGATGGCAAAGTGGTAACACATGCCTTTAATCCCAGCATGAAAATAACTGAGTGGTGATCAACACATTTAGTATCATATATCAAGAGACAGGGATCTTTCCATGTAACAACCAAATAGTAGTTTCTCAAACCTTGAATTCTAATGCCAAGATTATGATGCAGAGTTAAGCCTGGAAGTGAAATAGCTGGGTGAAGAAGACATTTATGGCAGTCATAGGCAGATACTGAGGTATTCTGTAGAAGTGACCAGTCAGGCTAAGGAATTTTGAAGGTAGCATTTACCCTGAGTAGTTGGCTGGGGGGAGAATTAACTGTGGTCTTTTCCCTCTCTCTGATATTCCAGCTTTTCACCAATGTCTGTCTCTGAATTTTCATCGAATACCAACTGGAATTCATATTTTTAACACACATTGAGTTTTTCTTTGGGTTTAGTCAGTATAATAGAATTCTACATCTAATACATTGTAATTAAATAGTATTTTCTATTACTAGAATCAAATTTAGTTATTTTTTAATATATAAAGTGTTTCTTTGGTTGGTTTATGTATCCTTGAAAAATTTTATTGCTATTGATTTTCTAGTTTTGTCTAAATAATTTAATTCTACTTTTCGAAATATACTACAAAAATTAAAATGAGAGATATCTGTTTTTTTTAGTGAACCAGTGATTTTTTTTGCAAAACATGTCAACAAATATTAAAAACTTGGTATTAATTAGAAAACTGATTATTATCTGTAACCATGCATTTCCTTCTAGTTTTGATATAATATATTGATTATTTAAATAACATCTGGTGTCTCTTTTGAGCATGTTTTAAACAGAAATATGTATGATTTAAACTTCCAGATAGTGTGTGTGTGTGTTGTTCCAGAGCAATTTTTATTTATCAGTTCTTAGTAATATTTATGGGACAGTAATTATATGATATTTACAGATGTCTGAGAGGTGGAAATAATGAAACTGTCAATAAATTCTTTTAATTTCAAGACACCAGACTTATATAACATGCAAGGGACCATAAAACCACATAATAATAAATCTTTGCTGAAAAGGTTTTATTTATTATTTAGGTATTAATTTAGGTATTTATGGCTATTATTTAGGTATTTACACTAATTACAAAGTTTAAGAAATCAACCTTCTATTCAAAATAAGCATTTAGATGATCAGTGCACTTGCTTCAGAAATATTTTTTATGAACAAATATACAGTATTTTCTGTTAATCTACAGTAAGCACTCAGTTATTTTTGACATGGCATTATAAAAATCTAGTTTTGAGTTACCTAGCTTCAGAAATCATTATAAAATTTTGCATTTGAAAAAGCATTGACATGACTGAAGTAGGGTGTTACATTACAGAAAGCCTTTCTACAAGCATCTTTTCTATGAGTAAGAAAGAAATTGAAGTTGACAGCATGTTTAAAAGCTGAGGATAGTATCTATGCAACAGAAATCACAGAGTCAACTATTGATTACCTATAGAAATAAGATCCCAAGTGAGCACAAAAATTAATCATCTTAACCATGAGTTTCAACCATCTGATCTTTGCCTAAGTACTCAATATTTACTTCATTATTAGTCTACCTTTTCTATAGCATTAAAAGAAATATTTAAGGCAGAAGAACAACAATGAATTACTAGCAACATAGAAGCATTATAAATTAAATTAATTTTTGTATGTTTGCATTTTGGGACATCTTATTTGAGACTGATAATGTATCTAAGAGTAAAACAATTATCTATAAATAGAAATACAAGAAAATTGTAAAAAAAAAAACCCACAGCTGATGTAAACACTGTCTATTTTGGACAAACAAAAACTTAAGGAAAAGAAGATACCAATATCAATGTGTAGATAACATGAGTATTATACATAGTTACATATTTATTTTGATTAACAAATATATTTTTACAAATTAGATTTGTATTTTTTACTTTTTTTTAATTTAAAGGACAACATTTTTATTTATCTGCCAAGTGACAAATGTTTTTAGAATTACATAAATCACCAGTTAGATAGCATGCATACTAAAGGGGTAGATGTGTTTGAAAAAAAATTATTGGAAATCAGATATAAACTTGTAAAATTATAAATCTCTGAATGTGTCTATGTGAAATACAACCTATTCAATGTCTAGAATGCATGAGACCAAAACCAGGGCAGAAATAGTAGTAACTACACATAGGGGTATGAAAGGAAATGGAAATACACATGGTTGGATTATAAATACTCTGGACAGAATAATAATGGCTTTATATTCCTTAAAACTTACACATTTTCAAATGTACAATCAGAATGTATATATCAAGATCAGAATTTGGAAGGATCATCAAGCAAAATGTTTTACTGACTTGTATGTTTCATTTTTACTTGTGGAAATTATTGAATAGAATAATAGTACAATCAACTTAAACTTATCAATTTTCTTTTTTCTTTGAACTTACTACAGAATTATACTATAATTTTAAATCTAAGACAAATACATAACTTATACTTGCACAAAACTTAAAAAAATAAGCAAAGCCTTTAAAAGTTACAAAACCAGTGAAACCCTGATATTAATCATAGTATATTTTCTTTTTAATACATGTAATTAATATTTGTGCAATATTTATTTACTTGGTACCTTGAGAATTATCAGTTACTTATAGTAGAATTATATGCTGTATATAGAATTCTGAATAATTAATACTACAAATTATTTTCTAATATTTATCAAATTATTTCTTAATTTAACTTTTCTTTTTTCGAAGTCATTTACTTTTTTATTATTATGAACTTTTCTGAGCCAATGTATCCAAATATAATGTAACATTTGATTTTCACTGCTTACAATGTAGCAAAAGTGAAGATAATTAAGATCTAACCCAAAAGACTAGGATTTGACAATAATATAAGTATCATAAGGCTTCAGCTAATTAATTCAAAAGTAACATTGGGAGGACCATTGTGGCAAGCTGCTTTCTGGCCTGCAGAATGACGAGTCACTACATGCACCATTCTTCTCGGATCACACTTTATTGGAGTACAACTCAGTTGAGAATGGTAGAAAGAAGAAGACCCAGTGCCTCAAAAGCAGCCTGCTTATATAGGGAAGCTTGGATGCCTGTAGCCATATGATTGGCGCCCTAAGTAATGCCTCATTAGCATATAGCTGGTGATAGGTCCAAAGTAATGTCTCATTAGCATATAGCTGGTGATAGGTGGTAAGGAGTGTCAAATTAGCATAATCAGGGAACACATCGGATAAGTCACTACTCAGTGCCTAATTAGCATCTGGGGAACATGATGCAATGTTCCAGCAAGTTGCACAAAGGCCAACTGCTCCCTACAGACCATATATTTTGCATTGCTTGAACGGAAGACTAAATAGCATAATTATAATCATTAGTTAATATTATAAATCATTTTATGTTTTTATACATAAACAGCAAAATTACTTAGTACAGGCAGTATAGCCAGGGGTTTAAAACTAAATTTTTATCCAGTTGACAAACATTCATTCTTTGCATCATTTAACAACTGTATATATTTTTATCTTTTCTTGTTTTTATGACAAAATATGACAATGAAACATTTATTTACAAAAGAGTTTTACCAGACACCATTATGCTATTTATATTTATCTCATACAAATTTGCTCATTGTTTTTTGTTTTTTTTGTTTCTTTTTTTTTTTTTTTTTTTTTTTTTTTTTTTTTTTTTTTTTTTTTTTTTTTTTTTTTTTTTTTCTGTAGCTCTATAGTATAGCTTGAAGTCAGGGATGGTGATACCTCCTGGGGTTCTTTTGTTGAGTAAAATTGTTTTGTTACTCCTGGCTTTCCTGTTATTCCAAATGAAATTGAGTACTGTTCTTTCAAGTTCCAAAAAATGTTGTGTTGGGATTTTGATAGGCAGTGCATTGAATCTGTAGATTGCCTTTGGTAGAATTGCCATTTTTACTATGTTGATACCACCAATCCAGGAACATGGGAAAGCTTTCCATTTTCTGATATCCTCTTCAATTTCTTTCAATGATTTAAAATTTTTGTCAAATAGGTCTGTTACTTCTTTGGTTATAGTTACTCCAAGGTATTTAATACTATTTGCAGCTAATATGAAGGGTAATGTTTCCCTTATTTCTTTTTCAGCTCTTTTATCTTTAGTGTATAGAAGAGCTACTGATTTCTTTGAGTTAATCTTATATCCTGCTACATTGCTGAAGGTGTTTATCAGCTGTAGCAGTTCCTTGGAAGAATTTTGTGGGTCACTTATGTATACAATCATATCATCTGCAAATAGAGATAGCTTCACTTCTTCTTTTCCTATTTGTATGTCCTTAATCTCTTTTCGTTCCCTTATTGCTTTAGCTAAAACTCGAGAAGTATATTGAATAGATAAGGGGAGAGAGGACATCCTTGTCTAGTTCCTGACTTTAGTGGGATTGCTTTGAGATTTTCTCCATTAAGTTTGATACTGGCTGTCAGCTTCTTGTAAATCGCCTTAATTATATTTAGGTATTCTCCCTGTATTCCTGATCTCTCCAGGGCTTAATCATAAAGTAGTGTTGGATTTTGTCAAAGGCTTTTTCTGCATCTAAGGATATGATCATGTGGTTTTGTTCCTTTAGTTTGTTTATATGATGGATAACATTTAGAGTTTTTCGTATGTTAAACCAGCCCTGCATTTATGGGATGAAGCCTACTTGGTCCTGGTGGATGATATCTTTTATGCATTGTTTTACACGGTTTGCCAAAATTTTGTTGAGAATTTTTGCATCAATATTCATGAGGGAAATTGGTCTGTAATTCTCCTTCTTTGTTGTGTCTTTGAGTGGCTTGGGTATTAGGGTGATTGTGGCCTCATAAAAGGAATTTGGCAATATTCCTTCTGTTTCTACTGTGTGAAATAGTTTGAGGAATAACGGTAGTAATTCTTCCTTGAATGTCTGGTAGATTTCGGCACTGAAACCATCTGGACCAGGGCTTTTATTTTTGGGGAGGTTTTTAATGACAGCTTCAATTTCGTTAAGGGTTATAGGCCTGTTTAGGTAATTAATTTGATCTTCATTTAATTTTGGTAGATGGTACCTGTGCAGAAAGCTGTCCATTTCTTCTAGGTTTTCCTTTTTTGTGGAATACAGATTTTCAAAATATGACCTGATAATTCTCTGTATTTCCTGGGGGTCTGTTGTTATATCCCCCTTTTCATTTCTGATTTTGTTGATTTGGAAACTCTCTCTCTCTGTTTTTTGATTAGTTTAGCTATGGGCTTATCTATCTTGTTAACTTTCTCAAAGAACCAACTCTTAGATTTGTTGATTCTTTGTATTGTTCTTTTTGTTTCAATAGTATTGATTTCAGCTCTAAGTTTGATTATTTCCTGCCATCTACTACTTCTAGGTGAGTTTGCTTCTAATTGTTCTAAGGCTTTCAGCTGCACTGTTAGACCTCTAGTGTGGGATTTCTCAAGGTTTTTCATATAGGCATCTAGCGCTATGAATTTTCCTCTTAAGACTGCTTTCATTGTGTCCCACAAGTTTGGGTACATTGTCAATTCATTTTCATTGAATTCTAGGAAAACTTTGATTTATTTCTTAATTTCTTCCTTTACCCAGAGATGGTTCAGCTGATTGATGTTTAGTTTCCATGAGTTGGTAGGCTTTCTTTGGTTTTGATGTTGTTGAACTCTAACTTTAGGCCCTTGTGGTCCGATATGATACAAGGGATTATTTCCATTTTTTTTGTATCTGCTGATATTTGCTTTATGACCAATTATGTGGTCAATTTTGAAGAAAGTTCCATGAGGAGCTGACAAATATGTATGTTCCTTTGCCTTTGGGTGGAAGAATCTGTAGATATCTATGAAATCCATTTGCATCATAACCTCATTTAGACTCCTTATTTCTCTGTTGAGGCTCTGTCTCTTTGATCTATACAGGGTTGAAAGTGGGGTATTGAAGTCTCCCACTATTAGGGTGTAAGAATTGATGTAGGATTCGAGCTTTAGCAGTGTTTCTTTTACATATGTTGGTGCCCCAATATTAGAGGCATAAATATTTAAGATTGAAATTTCCTCTTGACCAATTTTTCTTTTGATGAATAAGTAGTGACCATCTTGGTCCCTTTTAATTGCTTTTAGCTTAAAGTCTACTTTGTTGGATATTAGGATTGCAAACCCTGCTTGTTTCTTAGGACCGTTTGACTGGAAAATCTTTTCCCAACCCTTTATTCTAAGCCTGTGTTTGTCTTTGCAGTTGAGGTGTGTTTCTTGTAGGCAACAGAAGGATGGCTTCTGTTGTTGTATCCATCTTGTTAGTGTGTGACGTTTTATAAGAGAGTTGAGACCATTGATATTAAGGGAAATTAGTGACCATTGATTCATATTTCCTGCCATTTTTCGTGGCAAGTTGTTTGTATTTCCTTTCTCTAGGGTATTCTTCTGGGAACTTATTGATTGTTTGTGATTTCATGGGTGCCTCTGGGGTCCTTAGGTTGGAGTTTTCCCTCTAATACTCTCTGTAGTGCTGGATTGGTAGATAGATATTCTTTCAGTCTGACTTTGCCCTGAAATACCTTGTTTACTCCATCTATCGTGATTGATAATTTTGCAGGGTATAGTATTCTAGTTTGGCAGCCATGCTGTTTTAGCATCTGTATAACTTCTGACCAAGCCCTTCTAGCTTTCATCCTTTCCATTGAATACTCAGGCGTTATTCTAATGGGTCTGCTTGTATATGTGAGTTGGCCCTTTTCTTTTGCAGCTCTTAAAATTTTTTCTTTGTTCTGTATGTTTTGTGGCTTGATTATAATGTGGCGTGCTGACATTTTTGGGGGATCATACCTATTTGGTGTTCTGTAAGCTTCTTGTATCTTTATAGGCATTTCCTTCTTCATGTTAGGAGAGTTTTCTTCTATGATTTTATTGAAAACATTATCTGTGCCTTTGAGCTGGTATTCTTCTCCTTCTTCTATTCCTATTATTCTCATATTAGGTCTTTTCATGGTGTCCCAGATTTCCTGAACATTTTGAGTTATGGCTTTTTTAGTTTTACTATTTTCTTTGACTGATATATCTATTTGAGCTACTGAGTCTTCCACTTCAGAGAGTCTTTGTTCCATCTCTTGAACTCTGTTTGTTATGCTTGTATCTGTGGTTCTAGCTTTTTTCTTCAGGTTTTCTATTTCCATCTTTGCCACATTTGTGCCTTTTTTATTGCTTCTATTTCAGCTTTTATTTCAACTTTTATTTCCTGGCATGTTTGTTTCATAGATTTGTTCATCTCTTCCAATTTTTTGTTTGTATTTTCTTCTATTTCTTTAAGGCTTTTTTTCATATCTTCTTTTAGAGCTTCGATGATCATCAAAGAGGAATTTTTGGTTTTGCTTCCTTCTGTTTCTTCTTCATTGCTCAGTTCAGGTCTTGTATTTGTAAGATCTCCACTCTCTTCTGTAGTTACCATGTTGTTCTTTGTATTACTATGTAATTTTTTGCACTGACATCTGCCCATGGCTTCAGTGGTTCACGATTATTTGGCTCCTGGTCATTTGTGGCACTCAGGTTTGTGTGCCTCCTGTCATGTCTCTGGTCAGGGTCTGATTCTGTCCTTCAGAGACCCCTGTAGTTGTTGGTTCCCTAAGTTCAAGGTGGCGGTGGGTAGCCGTGCAAATTCCCTCAGCAGGAGCTGTGGGTATGGTGACAGGCAGAGATTATCTGCCCCTGCTCCAGATTGTGCTGGGATTCTGTAGACAGCACTTGGTCCCAGAAGTGGAACCAGAAGTTATGAGAGCTCAACTCTCCCTCCCAGGCTGGGATATAGGCACTTGGGCCTGGTGATGCTTCCTCACCTGTGGGCGGGGTCTCAGTCTTTCCTTCAGAGACCCCTGTAGTTGTTGGTTTGCACAGTTGGAGGTGGTGGTGGGTAACCATGCAAGTTCCCTCAGCAGGAGCTGTGGGTATGGTGACAGGCAGAGGTTATCTGCCCCTGCTCCAGAGTGTGCTGGGATTGTGCAGACAGCATTTGGTCCCCGAAGTGGAACCAGAAGTTTTGGGAGCTCAACTCTCCCTCCCAGGCTGGGATATAGGTGCTTGGGCCTGGTGATGCCTCCTCACCTCTGGGCAGGATCTGAGTCTTTCCTTCAGAGACCCTGTAGTTGTTGGTTCACTCAGTTGGAGCTGGTGGTGGGTAGCCATGCAAATTCCCTCAGCAGGAGCTGTGGGTATGGTGACCTGCAGAGTTTGTCTGTCCCTGCTCCAGAGTTCGCTGGGACTCTGCGGACAGCACTTGGTCCCGGAAGTGAAACCAGAAGCTATGGGAATTGCTCATTGTTTTTTTATTTTTATTTATTTTTCAACATTTAAAATTTATTTATTTATTTTATTTATAAAGTCTCATTTTTATTCATGTATCCCCTTGTTCAATCTACCTTCCCCCTCCCACCCCTCCAAGTCACACTCTCTTCTCCCCATCTCCTTATCTAGTCCCCAAGAAGGGCAGGAGGTCCCAATGTCCCAAGGTGTCTTAGTTCAGCATTCACTCCAGGCAGATCCGCTTTCTTCATCCCAACATAAAGACTGGGTCAGGTGTTCCTCTGGAGGGAATGGACTTCAATTTGCCAGTCCAAAGTACTTCAAATCCCAAGCTGTTCAGTGTTTGTGGTTTGTAGCTTGGACATGTTTTGCTTTTTGTTAAAGCCCACTAATGAGTTAGTACATCCCCTGATTCTCTTTCTTCGTTTGTGATACCTCGCTCAGAAAGATATTCTCCAAATCCATCCATTTGCCTACAAATTTTATTATATCATTTTTTCTTACTGCTGAGTAGCACTCCATTGTGTAGATATACCACAGTTTGTTAATCCATTCTTTAGGTGAGGGGCATTTTGGTTGTTTCCATGTTCTTGCTATTACAAATAATGCTGCTATGAACATAGTTGTGTTAATGCTTTTGAGATGTGAATGTGCATCTTGAGGGTATATTCCCAATGCATTGCTGGGTCCTTGGGGAAATTGATTCCCAGTTTTCTGAAAAACTGTCATACTGCATTTCAGAGTGCCTAAAATAGCTGATACATTATTCAACAATGGAGGAGTGTTCCCCTTCTCTGCAATCTCTCCAGCATATGCTGTCATTTGTGTCTTTATTCTTAGCCATCCTGACAGATATAAGGTAGTATCACAAAGATGTTTTGATTTGTATTTCTCTGATGGCTAAAGATGTTGAACACTCTTTCAAGTGCCTTTCAGCCATTTGTAATTTTTCTATGATTTCTTTTTTTAAGAAAAATGGAAATCATTAATTTACTTTATATAAAACCAAACGACTCTTGATTCTATTCAGTGTAGCTTACTGTGTACTTATGTGTCCTTATAGACCAGGATATCAATCCAAAAATGTTTCTTATTGAAAAAATGGTTAACTTTCAACTAAAACATTGTTGTACAAAAGGAAAACTAAGAATGTTTTACAATAATAAAAGAAAAATGATAAGCAGAAGAATTTACTTGAGGGGTTACAAAAACAACAAAGCAACCTGAACATTAAAATGAAAAGGCATATGTTTTAACAATCTCCATCATGTAAATATACCAAATATTCTGTTGAGGATATCTTGAATTTCTTACAATTATGAATATAGAATCAATGTTTATTGTTATGCATGTGTTTCTATGGTAAGATTAAGTAACCTTTTGATATTTACTAAAGAGTGGTATAGCTGTACCTCATACTTATTTCCTTTCTTCCTGAGAAACCACAACACTGGTTTCAACACAAGCTACTAAAGTTTACACTCCACTGAGCAAAAGACAAGTGTTCACCTTGTTACACATCTTCATCAGAATGATCTGTCGCTTGTGTTATTGATCCTAGTTATTCTGATTGTTTTGGGTTAGAATCTCAAAGTAGTTCTTATTTGCATTCCCCTGCTAGCTAGCATAAGGCTTTTGAGTTTCCTTTATTGAGAATTCTTCAATTAGATCTGTAACTTATTTTAAAATGTATTATTTGGTTTCTGCTTTTAAATTTCTTGAGTTTTTTAGATATTTTAGATATTTGTCCCCTATAAGATATGGAATTGGTGAGAGAAAATATCTTTACATTCTGTAGGTGGTGTCTTTGTCTTAATGATGGCAACCTTTGCTCTACAAAAGATATTTAGTTTTCTTAGGTACCATTTATTGTTATTCTTTGGGACTCCACTAAAGATGTTCTGTTCATATTTCTGTCTCCTGTGCCAATGAGTTCAAGACTTTCTTATTCATCATTCAAAATTTCCCTTAAAATAGAATTTATAGCTATTCTTATCCAAATAATAGATATTAATAGATTGATACTCATAATAACTCTTTTGTAAATTATAAATCTCCCTATGATTCCTTCATTTTTTCCATTTTTCAAATAAAGCTCCCTTAATCTATAAGTGTCAAATTTTCCATGATAAATATTGTCTGACACTGAGTAGTTCATTTAAAATATCATTTTTATCTCTCATTTTGATCATGTGAAACAAGGGCTTAAAAGTGCAAAGTGAGAAGAATATACATCTTTGAGTAAACTGTCCTTTGACTACATCATAGCATAGCAGATAACATCACAAAGAAAGTACAAAACAAATTAAAATTTGATATGGTTATATAGGAAGACTGAGGTTTAGAAATATCCAATTCTTATATTTTTCTTGTAGCATTTGCAAAAGCTTACTCACTCTAGAAAACTATCGATGTTTTTATAAAAGCTATTTACCAAAACTATTATTCACTTCAATGAGATACTAAAGTTTGGACACACCAAGTTAGTATAGATAATGTATTATTGTCCCTGAATTTAACAAATGCAAACAGACTGGACAGTGTGAATATAATTCTTACTTGATATTTTTTCTTATATATACTTTCACTATGTTACAGGTAAAAAATTCCTCTTTTGTTTAACAAAAAGTGGAAAATGTGTGATATTTTGACTGCATTCTGAAAATAATGTTTGCTTTGATTCAGCTTTCCAAAATTAAGCATAGATTTTTCAGAGGACACTGATAGCTATAGCCACAAAAGAAAAAATGACCCATTTAAGGAAAAGGAAGTGAGAAGAACCCATATGATTGCATACAATTTAGAGTTAATATATTGATATTATAGATTAATTCTTGAACCATTCTTATGTTCCCCAAATTTGAATAGTGAAATTTTAACAATTTTGAGGTATTTTATATTTAAAAATTATACACATACCAAAACTTTGAGGTTGAAGTCCTAATTTGTAGAACAAGACAACATAGCTATAATTGATATTAGGGCCTATATAGAAGTAACTGAAGATTTATGAGGTTACATATATGGGCTAAACATTGATAAAATTGCTGTAGTAATATAAAGATAAAGTCAGGCTATAAATATTTTTCCAACTTTAAAAATATATGTATAAAGAAAGAATACATCCATCTATTCTGATATATTTTACATTAAATAAAATTTGTCTGTTATACCAGAGACAGAATCACCCCCAACCAAGATATGAAGGTCAGGGAGTGGACACCCACATATTTAATCTCATCCCTCAGTAGACAGAGGTATGTCTAGACCTCTGTGATCTCAAATCCTAACTCTCAGTCAGTATATGTTCATACCATTAATGCTATCACCAAGAGAATTGAATCAAAAAGTAAGGTAGCTGAGTGGGAAAAGAAATATAAGGAAGAAGGAGAAGAAATTCTGATGTTCTGTCAAAGCAAGTAGTCAGACTGAGGACCCAGATAGGACTTAGAGTGTTTGGCCTTCGAAGTTGGGTGGATAATAATTGGTAGTAGTTTATTTCCTCACTCTGATATTTCAGCTCTTCCCCAACATCTTTCTCCAAATTTTTATTTTAATACTAAATAGAATTCCTGCAATATCTGGCAACCAACATTTGGGGCACAAATTTCCAAAAAAGCTACAAATGCCAGAGATACACATGGCCAGAATCACTACCCAAAAAAAGTATTATGATGGAAGGTATTTGGGTTTTTCTTGATATTATTTTAGGGAGTTTGAAACTGGATCCAGTAAAAGAGGAGATGAATAATGTAAATGGGGCTAACATAAAATCAACTATGAATAATATTTGTTTGATTATTTTTGTTGTATAACTTAAAAAGTCAATTAATTTAAATTCCAAGATGAATGAGTCTTTCAAAGCTTGTTAATAAAAAACACAGATTTTCAGAAGAAGACAGAGAAATAGAAAAAAAGCAATTTCAACATTGTCTCCAAAGATTACAGGGAAACAGCCAAAAGCTTTCAAATACCCAATCTTAGTAAATGCAGTAACCTCATCTAAATTGCCAAAATATAGAAACTGTGCCAAAGCTGGATAGACTCCTATACAACTGTTAGATGTAAGGACATTCAAGGAAGCAATAGTTACTTAAGATATACAATGACCGTTTGTAAAGCAAATGTTATATTCTTGGTCATATTTTAACAAAATTATCCCTAAAGACTGGAAAGATGTGTTTAGAGCTGTCTTGGATGATAGGACACACTTATAGTGGAGAGCATAGTATAAGGATAAAGCTAAAATTTAAAAAAAATGAAGTATAAATAGATGTTTTGAAGTTACTAAAGATAAAATTCTTGGAGACGAACATTATGCTATTGAATGCAATCTTTATGTAATAACCATATCCTGGCTTTATGTAGAATGGCAGCCACCAATGCTTGTGCTAGAATTGAAGACATAGGAAAAAAAATATTTTTTAACAAAAGTGATCAACAACCAGATGAAAACTTCACAGAATTATGAAAAAAATTTAAGTTTATTTGTAAATAGAGAAGCTAGGTGATTAAAAACTGAACCTCTATATTATAAAGATAGTAATTCCTATTGCAAAAAAGTAACTAGGTCTAGTTAAAAGGCAAGATCAGAAGCTTTAGAATACTGAATCCAGGATACATAAAATAAGGAATAGAATACAGTATACACATAATAAGGAATATTATATCTATGATAATAAAATAATTTTGGTCAACAAAAGAAACTCAGGAGGCATCACTATCATTGACTTCAAGTTATACTATAGACCTACAGTAATAAAAACAGCTTGGTACTGGCATAAAAACAGCCTTGTGGACCAATGGAATAGAATTGAGGATTCAGACATTATCCCAAAAACCTATGAACACCTGATCTTCGACAATGACACCCAAAATATTCAATGTAATAAGGATAGTATATTTAACAGATGGTGTTGGCATAGCTGGATGGTAGTGTGTAGAAAAATGCAAATAGATCCAAGCCTGTCATTCTGCACAAAACTCAAATCCAAGTGGATCAAACACCTCAACAAATCCCAGCCAATTTAAACTTGATAGAAAAGAAAGTGGGAAATACACTTGTTAGAATTGGCACAGGTGAACACTTCCTAAATATAACACAAGTGGCACAGACACTAAAATCAACAATCAATAAGTTGGATCTTCTGAAGCTGAAATGCTTCTGTAAAGCCAAGGACACTCTCAATAGGACAAAGCGACAGCCTATAAAATGGGAAAAGATTTTCACCCACCCTACAAGCGATAGAGGATTAATCTGTAAGATATATGAAGAACTCAAGAATCTAGAGCCCAAAACCTTGAATAACCCTATGAAAAAATGGGGTTTAGAACATAAAAGAGAATTTCAACCACAAGAAATAGGCATGGCTGAAAGGCACTTGAAAAAATGCTTATTATCTTTAGCCATCAGAGAAATGCAAATCAAAACAACTTTAAGATACCACCTGACACCTCTTAGATTGGCTAAGATAAAACACAGATGACAGCCTGTGCTGGAGTGGGTGAGGAGCTCTTCCATTGTTGTTGGGAGTGTAAGCTTGTTAAGCCACTCTGAAATGCAGTATGGGTGTTTCTCAGAAAATTGAGAATCAATCTCCCCAAGGACCCAACAATACCACTTCTGGATGTATACCCTAAAGACACACAGTCACACTCCAATGGCATTAGCTCAACTGTGTTCATAGCTGCATTATTTGTAATAGCAAGAACATGGAAACAACCGAGATGCCCCCTCAGCTGAAGAATGGATTAACAAACTGTGGTATATCTACACAATGGAGTACTACTCAGCAGTAAGAACAAAATGATATCCTAAAATTTGCAGCCAAATGGATGGATTCGGAAAATATCCTCCTGAGCAAGGTATCACAAACCCAGAAAGGTAAGCAGGGGATGTACTCACTCATTGATGAACTCTAAACACAAAAGAAAGAAAAGAAAAGTAAAAAGGCAAAGCATGCCCAAGATGCAAAGCACAACATCTAAAAAACTTAGGATCAGAAACACCTTATACTGATACCTTGGATCCCACTCCTCCCAGCAGAATGCCTGACTCAGTCTTGACTTTGGGGGGAGAAAACTGGATTTGCCAGGAGTGGAGGCTGAACTAAGTAATACTGGGACATTGGAACCTTGGGAACTCCTGCCTATGGGGTGATGGGGAGATGTGGAGAAAAGAGAAAGACCTTTTGTGATGGGAGGGGGACAGGACCTTGAATAAGGATATACAAGGATAGAAAAGGTGACTTTTTTATTTATAATAATAAAAAAGAAAAAAGAATTCCAAAAGATGGCAGATTCAAGAATGTCTGCCTTGATATTAAGATTTTATCAAAATCCTTATACTAAAATTTTAGTCTGAAATAAAAGGTTTATCAGTTTTTTTCAAGTAAAAATAAAAAAAAATTACATTGCATCAAAAAATAATTTGGACAAAAGCATATTTCTAAAGATTTAAAGAAAAATTGAAATATCAATTGCAACAACTGTGGAAATCAAGGTCATCTAAACATTAACTGTAATCAAGGCATTTCTCCCCATTTTTTAATAAGAATGTCTTTTAGAGAATATGCCTCCCTTCTGGAGTATACAGAAAGTGTGGAAAAGGCAGGAATTTGACCAATAATTGCAGGTCAACAAGGGAAAAAAATAACTGTTTGAATTTGTGAAAACCATGAGGGGGCATTGTCACACCCTCATATCATATAAATTCAGTCTGATCCTGCCATCCTGAAGAAATTTCTACTAGAACAATTAAAAAAAACTAAAACATTTTTAAAATCCTTACTTCTCTAGATGACAGAACAGATATAAAAGAAACCAAAAACAGAAAAATACATAAAGCACAAATTTTGTCAAACTTTTATGAATAAACCAAGACTAAAATTAATGTACAAATAAACAATGATATAATTGAAGATTTTTCTGGCAGAGGTATAGGTGTAGTAATAATTTCACTAAAAATTGGCATTCAAATTGGTCCCTTTTGAAGTAAATGTTCAGATTTGGAGAATTGGGACATTATCTTAGGTAAAAGAGAGTGCAAGATGGCTGGAATACATAGTGACAAAACAACAGAAAGGAAGATTAAGGCAAATATGTGGCTAATATTCCTACAAATTTATGGGGACTAGTTTTACTGCAACAGAATATTTAGATTAACATACCTCCAATCTCAGAAATGAACAATAAACTAGTTTATGTTTCAGAGATAATATTAGAAGTTATTATGAGGAACAGTCACCAACCATTCAGGTTATACAAAAGCAAGACACAACAAATACTGATCTTTAAAGTCACTCACAGCTCTACTTTTATAATTATTAACAGAGACGTGATCCTGGGCCCTGATCGACCACTCATTCTGCTGTTGTGGCATAGAACACTGCCCACCCCAAACACAGCTGGGAAATTGGGAAAACAGCTGAGTCCCTTTATCTTGGTCACATGCCTCAGAGGTAGAAGCCTAGGCTTCAGCAGGGAGAACAGTCTGCACAGACCATGACTGACATAATAACAGCAAGGAAGCACAGGAGTTCTTTCTTTTTACTTTTTTTTTTGATTTTTCATTATGAATGAAGTCATATTTTTTATCCATGTATACTCTTGTTCAAGCTCCCTTCCCTGTCTTGCATCTCCTAGTCTCTCGCTCTTCTACATATCACTTTATCTCCTCCCCAGCAAGGTCAGGAGGTCCCAAGGTCCAAATGTGGCTTGGTTCAGCATCCACTCTGGCAGGTCAGACGTTCCTTTGGAGGGATTGGGATCCAAGGTGCTGGTCCAAGGTGTTTCAGATCCCAAGCTGTTCAATGGTTGTGGTTTGCAGGCTAGGTGTGCTTTGCTTTATTTTGTTGGCTTAAAGTCCACTAATGAGTGAGTACACCCCCTGCTTATCTTTTTGGGTTTGTGATACCTTACTCAGGAGGATATTCTCCAAATTCATCCATTTGCCTGAAAATTTTAAGATATATTTTTTTCTTACTGCTGAGTAGTATGCCATTGTATAAATGTAGAGGAGTTCTTAAAGGCACAGATGAGAGGTCAAAGGTCAGAAGGTGACTTCTGCCACCTGGACCCAGGCTCTGAAATGGCTTGTCTGTTTCAGTGCAGAGCACAGTATACCAAGTACACTGCTGGTGTAATAGCAATGGGGAAGCAGGCAAGTCCCTGGGTACACAGCTGAGAGATGAGAGGACAAGAGGTATGTTCTGACATAATAACATTGCAACCTCAAAAGAATAGCCAACCCTCTGAACAAATAGCTGATTAAGAGCCCTCAGACCAACAACTCACTAAGAGCTGACCAAGAACTAACCAAGAGTAAATAGAGAAAACAATCGAGCAGTGCAAGAATACATACAACAATACAAAGATCAACAAGACATCACCAGAAGAAGCAACTAGTTCTATAGCTTCAAGACCTAAATATAACAAATAGGATACAGAAGGTAACAACCTTAAAAGCAGCTTAATGAAACTAATAGAAGCCTTAAAAGAGATATGAAGAGCTCCCTTAAAGAAATAGAAAAAAAAACACAAACAGAAAATTAGAAGAGATGAACAAATCCCTGAAAGAAAATACAGAAAACCAATAAAAAGAAAGTAAACAGGTGAAAGAAATTTACCAAGAAATTAAAACAGAAATAGAAGAAATAAAGAAGGCACAAACCAAGACAAAGCTAGAAATAGAAAACCTGAAAAAACAACCTGGGATCACAGATACAAGCATAACCAATAGGATCTAAGAAATGGAAGAAAGAATCTCTGGTGTGGAAGATTCAATAGTGGTAATAGATACATAAGTTAAAGAAAGCACTACAACCAAATAATTCATAACACAAAATGTACAGTAAATATGGGATACCATGAAAAGACCAAACATGAGAATAATTGGAATTGAAGAAAGAAAATACTACCCACCCAAAGGCACAGACAATATATTCAACAAAATCATGAAAGAAAATTTCCCCACCCTTAAGAAGGAAATTCCTATAAAAATACAGGAGACCTACAGAACACCAAACTGACTAGAACCCCCCCCACCACACACAAAATGTCTTCTAACCATAAAATAACCAAGCCTCTAAAGCTACAGAACAATGAAAAAATACTAAGAGCTGCAAAAGTAAAAGGTCAAAACACCTAAAAGACAGACCTATCAAAATTAACATCCAACTATTCAATGGAAACAATGAAAGCAAGAAGTTTCTGGTCAGACATTATACAGACACTAAATATGCATGGATGCCAACCTAGAATACTGTAACCAGCCAAATTATCAGTCAACGTAGATGGAGTAAACATGATATTTCATGACATAACCAGATTTAAACAATACCTAACCAATAATTCTGTCATATAAAAAGTAAGAGAGGGAAAACTCCAACCTAAGGAAACTAGAAACACACATGTAACCACAGACAATTGATAAACCCACAGAAGAATCCCCCCAAAAAAAGGAAATGTAAGCTACTACCAAAATTAATAGGAAATATTGATCATTGGTCATTAATATCCCTTAATATCAATGGACTCAATATCAATGGACTCAATTCACCTATGAAAAGACACACCCTAATATGATGGACACAAAAACAGAAACCATCCTTCTGCTGCATAAAAGAAATGCACCTCAACTTTAAAGACAGACACAGGCTCAGAGTAAAGGATTAGGAAATGTCTTAACAACCAAATAGTAATAAGAAAAAAAGCTGGTGTAGCCATTCTAATATCTAATTAAATAAACGTTAAACTAAAATCAATAAAAAGAGACCAAGAAGGTCACTACTTTTTTATCTCAGGAAAAATCTACCAAGATGAAATCTCAATCCTGAATATCTATGTTCCCAACACAAGGACACCTACATATTTGATAGAAGCACTTCTAAAGTTTAAACCCTATAACAAACATGATACACTAATAATGGAAGACTTCAATACCCCACTTTAATCCTTGGATAGGTCAACTAGACAGAAACTCAGCAGAGAAATAAAGGATCTAGCTGAAGTTATGACCCAAATGGACATTGTAGATATATACTGAACATTCCACCCAAACAAAAAGGAATATAAATATTTCTCAGTACCCCATGGAACATCTTCTAAAACTGACCACATACAAGGTCATAAAGCAAATATCAACAGGTACCAAAAAATGTGTATAACTGCTTGTATAATTTCAGATCACCATGGTTTAAAGTTAAAGTTCAACAATGTCAAGAATCACAGAAAGCCTAGCAACTCACGAAAACTAAATATAACTCAACTAAATCACCCCTGGGTGAAGGAAGAAATTAAGAAGGAAATCAAAAACTTCCTAGAACTTAACAAAAATCAATCCATGACATACCCAAACTTAAGGGATACAATGAAAGCAGTCTTAAGAGAAAAATTTATAGCACTAGACTCCTACATGAAAAACCTAGAAAAGTTCCACACAAGAGAACTATAAGCATAGCTAAGAGTCCTAGAACAATAAGAAGCAAACTCATCTAAAAGGAATAGACAGCAGGTAATAGTCAAACTTAGAGCTGAAATCAACACAATTGAAACAAAAATAACAATACAGAAAATCATTAAATCAATGAGTTGGTTCATTCAGGAGCTTAAAAAGATAGACAAAACCTTATCCAAACTAACCAAACAGCAGAGAGAGAATATCCAGATCAACTAAACTATAAATGAAAATGGGGTCATAACAACAGACCCCCAGGAAATCCAGAGTATTATCAGGTCATTCTTTGAAAA
Organism: Sigmodon hispidus; assembly: GCA_004025045.1. NCBI lineage: Eukaryota > Metazoa > Chordata > Mammalia > Rodentia > Cricetidae > Sigmodon > Sigmodon hispidus. Next base: position 27,412 of record PVIH01017179.1, read on the forward strand.
ACTATATTCCATAAATATGGAGAACCTAAAAAACAATGGACAGCTTTCTGGACGGGTACCATTACCAAAATTAAATCAAGATCAGATTAAATACCTAACCAGAACTATAACACCAAAGGAAATTGAAGCTGTCATTAAAAGACTCCCAAGTAAAACAAGCCCTGGTACAGATGATTTCAGTCCAGATTTTTACCAGACATTCAAAAAATAGCTAATAACAATACTCCTCAAACTGATCCATACAGTATAATCCAAAGAAATATTGCCAAACTCTTTTCATAAGTCCACAAGAATCCTGATACCCAAGCCACTCAAAGATACATTTGAGAAAGAGAATTACAGAACAATTTCTCTCATGGACATTGATACAAAAATTCTCAACAAAATTCTGGAAACCAAATCCAATAATATATATAAAAAATTTTTTTCTTTGTGTTCATCTTTCCCTCTGAATTTTTTTTCCATCCCTGTATATCCTTATTCAAGGTCTCTTCCCCCTCCCAACACATCTGGTCATTTTTTCCTCTGCAACTCCCCATCCCCTCCCTGGGCAGGGAGCAGACAGTCCTATGGTCCCCCTGACCCAATAATGCTTAGATCAGTCTCCAATTCTGGCTAAATCCAGTTCTTTCCCCCCTCCCTCAAGAGTGAGTCAGGTGTTCCTCTAGGTGGAGTAGGATTTCTTCCCTTGATAAGCCATGCTTATCATTCTTATCCTCTGTATAGTTATTGTTAACTCTTCCACATTTTAAATTCTTTTTACTGTGTTTTTTTGATAAATACAAAATAAAGAAGGAAAAAAAAATTTTTTCACCATGATGATCAAGTAGGCTTCATTCCAGAAATGCAGGGATGGTTAAACATTCAGAAAACTATAAATGCCATCCATCATTTAAACAAATTGAAGGAAAAAAAAATGATAATTTCCTAAGATGCTGAAAAAGCCATTGACAAAATTCAACACACTTTCATGATAAAAGTCCTGGAGATATCAGGAATAGAGGGGAAAATACCTAAATTTGATAAATGTGATTTATAAAAAGCCAACTGGTAATGATATACTAAAGGGAGAAAAACTCAAAACGATCTCACTAAAATTAGGAACTAGACAAGTTTAGGAACTAGACAAGTGTGTCCCTTATTCCAGTATCAATTTAACATAATTCTTGAAGCTTTAGCTAAACAATAAGAGAATGAAAAGTGATTAAGGAGATACAAATTGGGAAGGAAGAGGTCAAAATGTCTCTATTTGTAGATGACAAGATTGTATACATAAGTGACCCATAGAATTCTACCAGAGAACTTCTAAAGCTAATGAACACTTTCAGCAATATATCAGAATACAAGATTAACTCAAAGAAATCAGTAGCCCTTCCATAAACTAAAGATAAAAGGGCTGAAGTAGAAATAAGGGGAATATTACACTTTATAAAAGTTGCAAATAGCATTAAATAACTTGGAGTACTATAATCAAGGTAGTAACAGATCTAGTTCCAAAAACTTTAACTCACTGAAGAAAGAAATTGAAGAAGATATATGAAAATGGAAAGATCTCTCCTGTTTGTGGATAGGTAGGATCAACATAGTAAAAATGGCAATTCTACAAAAAGCAATTTACATATTCAATAAAATTCCCATCAAAATCTCAACACAAATTTTTACAGACCTTGAAAGAACAATATTCAATTTTATTTGGAATTACAGGAAAGCCAGGATTGCCAAAACAATTTTGCTCAACAACAACAACAAGAAAATAATCTCAGGAGGCATCACCATCCCTGAGTTTGAATTATACTATAGAGCCACAGTAATAAAAACAGCTTAGTATTGGTATAAAAACAGACTTGTGGATCAAGGGAATAAAATTGAAGCCCCAGACATTAACCTACACACCTATGAACATTTGATTTTACACAAAGAGACCAAAAATACTCATTGGAAGAAAGATAGCATCTTTAATAAATGGTGTTGGCATAGCTGGATGGTAGTGTGTAGAGAAATGAAAATAGATTCCAACCTATCACGTTGCAAAAAATTAAATCCAAGACGATCAAAAACCTCAACACAAACTCAGCTACAATGAACTTGGTAGAAAAGAAAGTGTGAAATACTCTCCAATGCATTGGCACTGGTAACCACTTCCTAAATATAACACCAGTAGTGCAGTTGCTATGAACAATCATCAATATGTAGAACATCCTGAAACTAGAAGCTTCTACAAGACCAAGGACACAGTCAATAAGACAAATGACAGTCTACACAATGGGAAAGATTTTTACCAGCCCTACAAGTGACAAAGGAGTAATCTCTAAAATATATAGAGAACTCAAGAAACTAGTGCCTAAAACACTTAATAACCCAATTAAAAAAATGGGATTCAGAAATAAAAAGGGAATTCTCAGCAGAAGAATTAGAAATGGCTGAATGGCACATGAAAAAGTTCTCAACATCTATAGCCATTAGAGAAACACAAATCAAAACAACTTTGAGATACCATCTTACAAATATCAGAATTGCTAAGATTAAAAACACAGATGACAGCCTATGCTGGAGATGCAGAGGAAGGAGATCACTCCTCAATTGTTGTTTGGAGTGTAAACATGTTCAGCCATTGTAGAATGCAGGACGGCGATTTCTCAAAAAACTGGGAATCAATCTCCCCAAGGATCCAGCAATACCAATTCTGGGCATATTCCCTATAGATGTACAATTGTGCTCCAAAGGCATTAGCTCAACTATGTCCATAGCATCATTATTTGAAACAGCAAGAAAATGGAAACAACCAACCTGGTCTTCAACTGAAGAATGGAATAACAAGCTGTGCTACATCTAGACAATGGAATACAACTCAATAGTAAAAAAAATTAATATTCTAAAATTTGCAGGACATAAATGGCTATGGAGAATATTCTCTTGAGAGAGCTATCACAATCCCAGAAAAAGAAGCAGGCTATGTACTCACTCATTAGTGAACTTTAAATAAAAAATAAAAAGATAGAAATGTCATTGTACACTAGAACACAATGCTAGAACACAGTTAAGTGACATAATGCCTCACTTCTGAATTGATGACCTCTGGAAGAAGTGTTGTTTTCCTTAAATGTCTGGCCACAGGGGGTATAATTATGCTCCAGCAAGTAAGTGAGCAGCATGATTGAGTGGCTTTGTAAATGGGGGATCATAAGAGTGGACATGATTCTGAGAGGTCTAATATCTGAGTTTTATGGGGTATGTGATATAAAAACATCAAATTTAAAAATATGTATATAAATTAAAAAGAAAAAATACTATAATTAATATCAGAGATTCACTGGCTTTGTAACTATTAAAGGCTTTATTTTTAAGTTTTATGGACTCATATGATATGTATTTTTCTTCTTTTTTTAAGGTAAACTAGATTTCTGTAGTAAGTTCATATTTTCCTTTGTTAGTTTATGTTATTACTGTATTTTAAGTATGGAGTATATCATTAGCATTTTAAGTGGATTACAAAGAATGCATTTGTTAAAATCTTTTGTTGAATTTACATTAAATTTTGCTATCTAAAACCATCAATTATTTTCTTTTTAATTATAAATAAAGTCATATTTTCTATCCATTTATATATCCTTATTAAAGGCCGCTTTGCCTTCCCACATCCTCCAGTCACTCTCTCTTCTCCAAGTCTCCCCATCTCCTCTTCAGCATGGGCAGGAGGTCCCAAGGACCCAATATTGCTCAGTTCAACATTCACTCCTGGCAGATCCATTTTATTCACCCCAACATCAAGAGTGAGTCAGGTGTTCCACTAGACAGAGTGGGAACCAATGTGCCAGTACAAGGTATTTCATATCCCAATCTACTCAGTGGTTGTGGTTTGCACATTGGACATGCTTTGCATTTTGCTTTTTTGTTTAGAGTCCAGTAATGAGTGAGTACAACTCCATTTTATCTTAATGGGTTTGTGATACCTCACTCAGGAGGATATTCTCCAAATCCACCCATTTGCCTGCAAATTTTAGGATATCATATTTTTGGGACTACTGTGTAGTACTCCATTATGTAGATGTACATCAGTTTGTTAATCCATTCTTCAGTTGAGGGGCATCTAAGTTTTTTTTCCAGGTTCCTGCAGTAACAAATAATGCTGCTATGAAAACAGTCGAGCAATTACCTTTGGAGTGTGATTGTGCTTATTTAGGGTAAACAACGAGAAGTGATATTGCTGGTACCTTGGGGAGATTGATTCTCAGTTCTTTGAGAAACCACCATAATGCATTCCAGAGTGGCTGAACAAGCATACTCTCCTACCAAAAATGGAGGAGTGTTCCTTTTGCTCTGCAACCTCTCCAGCATAGGCTGTCATCTGTGTCTTTTATCTTAGCCAATCTAACAGGTGTCAGGTGGTATCACAAAGCTATTTTGATTTGCATTTCTCTGATAGATAAAGAAGTTGAGCACTTTTTTGAGTGCCTTTCAGCCATTTGTAATTCTTCTGCTGAGAATTCCACTTTTAGTTCTGAATTCCATTATTTGATTGGGTTATTCAAGGACTTGGGCTCTACTTTATTGAGTTCTTTATGTATTTTAGAGATTAGTCCTCTGTCACTTGTAGGTTTGGTGAAAATCTTTTCCCATTCTGTAGGCTGTCATTTAGTCCCATTGACAGTGTCTTTGCCTTTACAGAATTTTCTCAGTTTTAGGAGGTCCCACTTGTTGATTGTTGTTCTTAGTGTCTGTGCCACTGGTGTTATGTTTAGGAATTGGTTACCTGTGCCAATTCATAGAAGGGTGTTTCCCACTATCTTTTCTTTTTTATTTATTTTATTTTATTATTATGAAAAAAAGAAGTCACATTTTCTATCCTTGTATATCCTTATTCAAGGTGCCTTCCCCCTCCAACCACATAGGTCATTCTATATTCTTCACAACTCCCCAACCTTCCACATTTTCTATCCTTGCATATCCTTATTCAAGGTGCCTTCCCCCTCCAATCACATAGGTCATTCTCTATTCTCCACAACTCCCCAACCCTCCCTGGGCAGGTGGCAGGTAGTCCCAAGGTCCCACTGTCCCAATATTGCTTAGTTCAGCCTCCAATCCTGGAAAATCCAGTTTTCTCCCCACAACATCAAGACTGAGTTAGGTGTTCCTCTAGGGGGAGTGGGATCCAAGGAGTCAGTTCAAGGTGTTTCTGATCCCAAGTTGTTCAGTGGTTGTGGTTTGCAGCTTGGTCATGTTTTTTTTTGTTTGTTTGTTTGTTTGTTTAGAGACCACTAATGAGTGAGTACATCCCCTGCTAATATTTCTGGGTTTGCGATAACTCACTCAGGAGGATATTCTCCAAATCCATCTATTTGCCTGCAAATTTGAGGATATCATTTTTACTTACTGCTCAGTAGTACACCATTGTGCACATATACCACAGTTTATTAATCCATTCTACAGTTGAGGGGCATCTAGGTTGTTTCCAGGTTCTTGCTATTACAAGTAATGCTGCTATGAACATAGTTGAGCTAATGCTTTAGGAGTGTGACTGTGCATCTGTAGGGTATACACCCAGAAGTGATATGGCTGGGACCTTGGGGAGATTGATTCTCAATTTTCTGAGAATCTGCCATACTGCATTCCAAAGTGGCTGAACAAGCTTACACTCTCACCAACATTGGGGGAGTGTTCCCCTTGCTCTGCATCCTGTCCAGCATAGGCTACCATTTGTATCTTTTATCTTAGCCAATCTAACAGGTGTCAGGTGGTATCTTAAAGTTGTTTTGATTTACATTTCTTTGATGGCTAAAGATGATGAGCACTTTTTCAGATGCCTTTCAGCCATTCGTAATTCTTCTGCTGAGAATTCCCTTCTCTAGATCTGAACCCCATTTTTTGATTGGGTTATTCAAAGTTTTTGGCTCTAGATTTCTAAGTTCCTTATATATCTTAGAGATCAGTCCTCTATCACTTGTAGGGTTGGTGAAAATCTTTTTCCATTTTGTAGGCTGTCGATTTGTCCTATTGACATTGTCTTTGGCTTTACAGAAGCATCTCAGCTTCAGGAGATCCCACTTTTTGTCTTTTTGATTTTAGTGTCTGTGCCACTGGTGTTATATTTAGGAAGTGATCACCTGTACCAATTTGTAGAAATGTATTTCCCATTTTCTTTTCTATCAAGTTTAAAGTGACTGGGTTTATGCTGAGGTCTTTGATGCACTTGGATTTGAGTTTTGTGCAGGGTGACAAGTTTGGATCTATTTGCATTTTTCTTCACACTACCATCCAGCTATGCCAACACCATTTGTTAAATATACTATCTTTTTTCATTGAACATTTTGGGCCTCTTTGCTGAAAATCAGGTATTCATAGGTTGTTGGGTTAATATCTGGATCCTCAATTCTATTAGATTGATCCACGAGTCTGTTTTTATGCCAGTACCAGGCTGTTTTTATTACTGTAGCTCTACAGTATAACTTGGAGTCAGGGATGGTGATGCCTCCTGAGGTTCTTTTGTTAAAAAAAATTGTTTTGGCAATCCTGGCCTTTTTGTTATTCAAGATGAAGTTCTGTCTCTTGCTCAACCTAGTTCTGCAAGGAAGATGGGACACCCAGGCTCTTCTTTCAGCAGTTTTATTCAGAAACCTTGATTTCTGACTTCTGACTTACTTATGACAGGGACTGACTGACTTGCTACATGGTCTCTCTCATTCTGCTTCTCCTGCTTCCGGGGAAAACCTGCCCACAGCCTCAATATCCTCTGGGCAGCCAACCCCAGTACCCATGTGGGCACTGCCTATAGGTCCAGGTACGTGGAAGCAAGCCAGCCATATAAAGAATTGTTTGTAACTGACAGCACTCAGTGGAAGGTGGAGGGCAGAAGCCAGCACCATCTTTTCCTGTAGGGAGAATGCAAGGCGTGGCTACATGCAGCTCTCCATAGTTCTGTATTGTTCTTTTCAGTTCCCTAAAATATTATGTTGGGATTTTAATGGACAGTGCTTTGATTTTGGAGATTGCTTTTGGGAGAATTGCCATTCTTACTATGTTAATCCTACCTATCCAGGAATATGGGAGAAATTTCCATTGTCTGATATCCTCTTCAATTGCTTTCTTCAGTGATTTAAAGTTTTTGTCAAATAATTATGTTACTTCTTTGGTTATAATTACTCCAATATATTTAATATATTTGTAGATATTATAAAGCATGATGCTTCCCTTATTTCTTTTTCAGCACTTTTATCTTTAGTGTATAGAAGGGCTACTGATTTCTTTTGAGTTAATCTTGTATGCTGGTACGTTGCTGAATATTTTTATCAGCTGTAGAAACTCCCTGGCAGAATTCTGTGTGTCCCTTATATATACAATCATATCATCTGCAAATAGAGATAGCTTCAATTATTCTTTTCCAATTTTTATTCCCTTAATCTCCTTGTGATCTCGTATTGCTTTAGCTATGAGTTAAATAACAATGTTGAATAGATAAGGGGAGGGAGGACATCCTTGTCTAGTTCCTGATTTTAGTGGGATTGCCTTGAGCTTTTCTCCATTGATTTTGATGCTGGCTTTCCGCTTGTTGTAAATCGCCTTTATTATATTCAGGCATTCTCCCTGTATTCCTGATATCTCCAGGGATTTTATCATAAAGGATTGTTGGACTTTGTCAAAGGCTTTTTCAGCATCTTAGAATAAGTTCATGTTGTTTTTTCCCTTTAGTTTGTTTATATGATGGGTGACGTTTACAGCTTTTCATATGTTGAACCATCCCTGCATTACTGGGATGAAGCCCACTTGATCATGGTTGGTGATAATTTTTGTATATTGTTGTATATGGTTTGACCAATTTTTTTGATTATTTGAACATCAACATTTATGAGAGAAATTGGTCTGCAATTCTCCTTCTTTGTTTTGTCTTTATGTGGCTTTGGTATTAGGGTAATTGTGGCCTCATAAAAAGAGTTCGGTAATATTTCTTCAGTTTTTACTGTGTGAAATAGTTTGAGCAGTAATTCTAATATGCTTTGAATGTCTGGAAGAATTCTTCAGTGAAAGCATCTGGACCTGTGCTTTTTTACATCAGAGGTTTTTAATGACAGCTTCAATTACCTTTAGGGTTATAGGTCTGTTTAGGCAATTAATGTGGTATTAACTTAGCTTTTTTAAATGGTATCTTTTCAAAAAGCTGTCAATTTCTTGTAGGTTTTCCTTTTTTTATAAAATATAGATTTTCATAGTTAGATCTGATAATTCTCTGGATTTCCTGGGGATTTGTTTTTATGTCCCCCTGTTCATTTCTGATTTTGTTGATTTTGATACTCTCTCTCTGCTTTGTGATTAGTTTGGATAAGGGCTTATCTATCATGTTGACTTTACCAAAGAACCAACTCTTTGATTCATTGATTCTTTGTAGTGTTCTTTTTCATTCAATTGTATTGATTTCAGCTCTAAGTTTGATTATTTCCTGTCATCTACTCCTTATAGGTGAGTTTGTTTCTAATTATTCTAAAGCTTTCAGCTCTGCTGTTAATTCTCTTGTGTGGGTTTCTCTAGGATTTTCATATAGGCACCTAGTACTATGAATTTTCCTCTTAAGATTGTTTTCATTATATCCCTCAAGTTTATGTATGTTGTGGATTCATTTTCATTAGATTCTAGGAAGACTTTGATTTCTTTCTTAATTTCTTCCTGAACCTAGAGGTGGTTCAGATGAGTAATATTTAGTTTCCATGTGTTGATAGGCTTTGTGAGATTTTTGATGTTGTTGAACTCTATCTTTAGGCTCTGGTGGTCTATTAAGATATAAGGGAATATTTCCATTTTTTGTATCTATTGATATTTGCTTTATGACCAATTATGTAGTTAATTTGAGATAACATTCCATGAGGAGCTGAGAAATATGTATATTACTTTGCATTTGGGTGCAAGTTTCTATAAATTTTTTTAAATACATTTGCATCATAACCTCTGTTAGACTCATAATTTCTCTGTTGAGTCCATGTCTGGTTGACCTATCCAGGTGTGAAAGTGGGGTATTGAAGTTTCTCACTATTAGGGTGTGAAAATTGATGTGGGATTTGAGCTTTAGCAATGTTTCTTTTACATAGGTAGGTGCCCTTATATTAGGGGCATAAATATTCAAGATTGAAATCTCATCTTGACCAATTTTTCCTATGATGAATAAGTAATGACCCACTTGGTCCCTTTACATTGCTTTTAGCATAAAGTCTATTTTGTTATATATTAGGATGGCAACCTCAGCTTGATTCTTAGGATCATTTGAGTGGAAAAACTTTTCCCAACCCTTTACTCTGAGCTTGTGTTTGTCTTTGTGGTTGAGGTGTGTTTCTTGTATGCAGCAGTAGAATGGCTTCTTTTTTTATCCATCTAGTTAGTATGTGTTTTTTTATAGGTAAGTTGAGTCCATTGATATTAAGTGATATTAGTGAGCACTAATTGAAATTTCTAATAATTTTGGTGGTAAGTTGCATGTAATTCATTTGTCTGGGCTTTTCTTCTGGGGAATTATTCACTGTTTGTGGTTTCATGGGTGTGTCTGGGATTCTTTGGTTGGAGTTTTTCCTCTATTTCTTTCTGGAGGGCCAGATTAGTTGATAGGTATTGTTCTAGTCTGACTTTGTCATAAAATAACCTGTTTATTCCATCTATGGTCATTGATAATTTTGCTGGGTATAATAGTCTAGGTTGGCAGCCATGCTCTATTAATGTTTATATAATTTATGACCAAGCTCTTCTTGCTTTTATTGTTTCTATTGAATATTTGGGTGTTATTCTAATGAATCTGCCTTTATAAGTAAGTTGACCCTTTTCTTTTGCAGCTCTTACATTTTTTTTATTGTTCTGCATGTTTTGTGGCTTGTTTATTATGTGGCAAGCATACTGTTTTGGGGGCCATATCTATTTGGTGTTCTGTAAGCCTCTTGTATGTTTAAAGGCATCTCCTTCTTTAAGTTAGGAAAGTTTTTTATGATTTTATTGAATACATTATCTGTGCTTTTGAGCTGGTATTCTTCTTCTATTCCTATTATTCTCAAGTTAGGTCTTTTCGTGATATCCCACATTTCCTGAACATTTTCTTTTGTTATGGCTTTTTAATTTTAGTATTTTCTTTGACTGATGTACATATTTCAGGTGCTGAGACTTCCACTCCAAAGATGCTTTCTTCCATATCTTAGATTCTGTTAGTTATGCTTGTATCTGCAGTTCTAGCTCTTTTCTTCAGGTTTTCTATTTCTATCTCTTCCTCCTTTTGTGCCATTTTTATTGCTTCTATTTCAGTTTTTAGTTTCTGCAATGTTTCTTTCATTTTTTGGTTTACCTACTCTTGGTTTTCTTTCCAGGATTTGTTCATCTCTTCCATATTTTTGTTTGTATTTTCTTCTATTTCTTTAAGGGAATTTTTTATATCTTCTTTGAAGGCTTCAATAATCTTCATAAAGGTGTTTTTGGTGTTGTTTCTATTTTCTCTTCATTGCTCTGTTCAGGTTGTTGTTTTTTATACTATTATATGTATTTTTATACTGGTGTCTTCCCATGGTTTCAGTGGTTCACGATTAGGTCGCCTTTAGTCAGTTGTGGCAAGATTTCTTATGTGTTTCCTGTCTACTCTGAGAAGGAGTATACTCAATCTCTGACTCTACTCTGGACAGAGTCTGAATTTCACAGCCTTAGTCCTTCTCTGATAAGGCAATTAGCCTGGTAAGTTGGACCTGGCCATGCAAGGTCCCTTCTTTTAGGTTTGGCTGGGGGAGCTCCTCACAGCCAATCCTTTGTCCAGTCTGCTAAGGAGAGTCTAGGATCAGGCTCTACAGATTGACCTTGGTCCCAAAGAACATCTTTCTGGACAGGGCATCAGGCATCATATCCTGCAAAGTCTGGACAGGGTACGAATTTTAAAGTCCTCAGTTGGAGGCATGGTTGGTTGTGCATTGTCCTCTCTTTTAGATATGGCTGGAGGAGCACCTCACTGCCAAACACTAGTCCTGTCTGCTAAGGAGAGTCTGGGATCAGACTCTAAGTATTGACCCTGGTCCTAGAGAGCAACTCTCTGGATGGGGGATCAGGTGTCAGTATCCCCAGAATGATCAATATATTGAAACAAATTTATAATGTATGTCCTTATGATTTTTCTGGAACTTCATTCATATCTATTATAATGTTTGCCTTTAAATTTCTAGTCTTATTGAAGCAGGTCTTCCCTTTTTTGTTTAATTTGTTTAAAAATTTGCCAATTATGTTTCATCATTAAAAAAGTAATTAATTAATTTAAAATTATTAACAGATAAGCCTATTTGGGTTTAGAAAATGGGCTTTAACAAATAAGAAACTGAAGGCCTTAGAACATCTGATATCAGAGCAGTTAAATTTGTAGCATATTAAAAAATCAACAATTCCTTGACATTCTCCTGTATTTGTTATCAAAAATAAATCTAGAAAGTGGATAATGATAACAGATCTAAAAGCTGTTAACAATGTAATCAAACAAATAAACTCTCCACATTCTGGTATTGTCAGGGACCAAGACCCTGCCATGAGCCTCTAGGCCTCTAACTAAAGGCTATCATGGGAACTCACTGAGAAGCCAACCACTGAGTCAGCATGACCTTGAGTAAAATAGATGTTCTCCCAAAGTAAAATAGATGTTCTGGTTTGCTTAACAGTAACTAAGAAGTAACTCTAAAAAATAAAATAAGAGGAAAATTCTGTGGCTAGGTTACTTAGCAGCCCTCTCAGGTGCCTCTAAAGAACAGAATAAAAAGAACATTCTACAGTTAGGTTATCTGGCAACCCTCCCCTGAAACAAGACCAGTCACCTTGCCAATGTCCTGCTTCCTCTGGCCAGCTTCCTGCAGGTGTTTGATGACTACCCCCTCCCCATATTCTGCTTTAGAACTATATAAGCATGTATAGAATTGTAATAAATCACAGCTCAATCAGAATCCCATTTGACCTGCTGCCTTCCTTTGCATCTCCCATCCCTTCATTCTCTCTCATAGGTGGTCTCCAATGTTGATGCCCCGCGGGTCAGGGCATGGTATTCCTTTGCCTTCTTTATTAACTAACAAATAGCCTATAAGCTTAAAAGACATTTTCTTTACTATACTTCTACAAGAACATAACAAAAAAAATGACATTACAGTGCCCACTTACACTAATTCCCAATTATTATATCAATTGAATATTCTGGCACAGGGAATGTTAAAAAGTGCCATTCTGTGACATTATACAATACAATAGCCATTATAAATTACGCATATGCAATTTCTACAAGGGTATCTTTTAATTTACAACCATATGGACAGAATCTGAATGAAATTTAAATACATTAGAAACTGCTTAAAGAAGTGAAAAAAATGTCTCCTTTGAGATTGATATTTTCTTCTGAAAAATATAAAAAGCAGATATTATTAATTGTTACAATATAAAATAAGTCTACAAATAATTAGAGCCCAAAAGTACAAATTAGTAGTGATATACTCTGGACTCTTAATGATTTCCAAAGATTGGTAGATGACATTTTCAATATATGGCTCATTATTGAGATAAATTATAAACTGGATAATTTGTTCAAAACTTTAGATAGTGACAAAGACTTAAATAGCTCATTGGAATTAACAGCTGAAGCGGAGAGATAATTGGCTTTTGGAAAAAAGAAATTACAGGATTTACATGTGAATTGGGCTGATTCTGACCTTAATTTCATTCTGATTATGTTATGCTCTTAAGCATTCTCCTACAAGAATTTTTATACAAAAGGAAAATAATATATTTGAGTGGAGATTATTACCACAAAAACTGAGTAAGATATTAAAGACATGTGGAAAAATTCACATTTTTTAAAGAAAAATTAAGATTTCATCAACAGACAGAAATAAACTCAAGAAAAATTTTTTTCTTTAACTAATGAAGAAGTTGACCAATGATGGGCAGAAAGTGTATCTTAGCAAAGATCCTGCAGTAATTTTTTTGGAAGATATTAACAACATATACCCAAAGCAAAATAATCCAATTCATAAAGAGAAGTAACTGGATTCTTCCCTATATTGTATGAAAAACACTAAATTCTATAGCTCCTACATTTTATACTGATACATACAAATCAGCAAAGGCAGGTTACAAAGTATAAAATGTTAATAATACAGCTCAAAGCACTTATAATTTTCTTCAAAAGTCAGAATTCTATGCTATTAAGAAGGTACCAATAGATTTTACAGAATCTCATAACATAACCACTGAAGAAAGAAATTGAAGCGGTTATCAGAAAATGCAAAGATCTCTCATATTCCTGGATAGATAGGATCAACATAGTAAAAATATAGTAATTCCATCAAAAACAATCTACAGATTCAATGTCCTTCCCATTGAAATCCCTACATAATTTTTTTTCAGACCTTGAAAGAACAATACCCAATTTCATTTGGAATAACAGGAAAGACAGGATTGCCAAAATAATTTTGCTCAACAAAAGATCCTCAGGAGGTATCACCATCCCCAACTTCAAGTAATACTAAAGAGCTACAATAATAAAAATAGCCTGGTACTGGCATAAAAACTGACTTGTGGATCAATGGAGTGGAATTGAAGATCCCAACATTAACCCAAAGACCTATGAACAGCTGATCTTAGAAAGAGGCACAAAATATTCAATTGAAAAAAGATTGTATCTTTAACATTTGGTGTAGGCATAGCTGGATGGCAGTGTGTAGAAAATGCAAATATATCCAACCCTATTACCCTGCACAAAACTCAAATCCAAGTGGATCAAAAACCTCAACATAAACATAGCCACACTGAACTTGACAGAAAAAAAATCAGAAATACACTCCAACTCATTGACACAGGTGACCACTTACTAAGTATAACACCAGTACAGTAGTAAAGACACTATGAATAACAATCAATAAGTGGGATTTCCTGAAACTGAGAAGCTTCTCTAAAGCCAGGATACAGCCCATAAAATGAAATGACAGCCTACAGAATGAGAAAAGATTTTCACCAACCCTACAAGTGACAGGACTGATCTCTAAAATATATAGAGAACTCAAGAAACTAGAGCCCATAATCTTGAATAACCCAATTAAAAAAATAGGATTAATACCTAAAAAGGGAATTCTCAGCAGAAGAATTACGAATGACTGAAAAGCACTTGAAAAAGTGCTCAACATCTTTAACCATCAGAGAAATGCAAATCAAAACAACTTTGAGATACCACCTGACATCTGTCAGATTGGCAAAGATAAAAGAAACAGATGACAGCCTATGCTGCAGAGGTTGCAGAGCAAGGGGAACAATTCTCCATTGTTTGTAAGATTTAAGCTTGTTCAGTCACTCTGGAATGCAGTATAGCTGACTCTCAGAAAATTGCCAATCAATCTCCCCAAGGATCCAGTAATACCACTACTGGGCATAAATCATTAAGATGCACATTTGCACTCCAATGGCATTAACCCAACTCTCTTCATAGCAGCATTATTCATAATAATAAGAATCTGGAAACAACCTCGATGTCCCCAACTGACGAATAGATTAACAAACTGTGGTACACCTACACAATGTAGTACTACTTAGCTGTAAGAAAAAATGATATCCTAATATTTGCAGGTACTTGGATGGATTTGGAGAATATCCTCCTAAGTGAGGTTTCACAAACCCAGAAAGATAAACAGGGGATGAACTCACTCATTAGTGGGCTTTAAAAAAAGCTAAGCATCTCCAAGCTGCAAACCACAACCACTGAACAGCTCGGAATCTGAAACACCTTGGGACGGCTCCTTGAAGCCCATACTTTCAAAGGAACACCTGACCAGGTTGATGTTGGGGTGAGGAAAGTGGATCTGCCACCATTGGATGCTGAACTAAGCCACCTCTGGACTTATTACCCTTTCTTGTGGGGGGAGGTAGGAAAGGGAGAAGAGAGACTGATGTGGTAGAGTTGAAAGGTGTAAGGAAGATTGAACATGGGGATATGGGGATTCTTATAAAAAATGAGACTTTATTCTGCAAAATTAAACAAAAAATCCTAATCTGTAGAAATGGTCTCACTTAATTACAACTTTGTAAAAACCTAACACAAGCACAGCAGATCAAGTGTAAACCTTAAAAATTCACCAGCAATTTATTTTTTCATTCTCCATTAAGTCATCCAAAATGGCCCAGTGACCATGTAATGAGTAAAAATAAACTTTTCCAGAAAAATTCATTATTCTTGTAATTTTCCAGATTAAACTCTGTCATTTAAAGTACTGTTTTGTATGACAGATAGCAATAGGAAACTATAGAATTCATTTTTGTAACTTAGAATCTGTTTTTGTTTTACAAACTTAGATTTTGACCATTTTATTTTTAGTAAAGTTGCAAATATTCTGCTTTGTGAATATTTGTCATTCCTTTTGTAAAACTGAGACTGACACTAA
>PVIH01017180.1:0-42808 GCA_004025045.1 Sigmodon hispidus
GTTTTTAATATGATAGTAACATGGATTGGACATAGATTCAAAAGAAAACAGGAATATTATTCTAAACACTTATTCTAAGTTTTATAAGTTTGTAGAAAAGAGAAATAAATAAGAATGATTTATAAGTTAAATACTTTTTCATTTTATTATTATGAACAAAGAAGTCATACTTTCTATCCTTGTAAATCCTTATTCAAGGTCCCTTCCCCCTCCCACCATATCAGGTCATTGACCAGATGCAAATAATGAGGACTGGAATAAAGGCAGGGTTCAAAATATGAGAGGTTAATGAAGAAATAGCAGGAAAATATTAAAGACCCTAATAAGTCATGCAAGAAAATTTAACTTTATATAACATTGGAAAGCACATCAAGAAATGAGTGATATCACAAAAACAAGATAGTTTACAGTCTTCCATAAATTTTTTTGAAAATATTAATAATAGACTGATGTGGGAATGTCTTTCTGTATGCTGTGAAATAAAGAAATATTTTGGCCATGGAAGGCACTATAGAAGTAGGCAGGAAATCAGAGTATAGATAGGGAAAGAAGGGTAGAGTTAAGGGAAATGTGATCCAGCTGTCAATGTGGCAAGATGTAACAAAATAAGTAAGCTATGAACCACATGGCAGACAGATTAATGGAAATGGGGTGAATTAAGATGGAAGAGAAGGTCAGCAATATGCCTGAGGTGTAGGCCAAGCAGAATGAAATTAATATAAACGTCTGTGTGTTTCTTTGGAACTTTGGAATTGTTGGTGCAGATAAGTAGTGGTGGGCAGATCTGGACTGGAGAATAGGCAGGACAGAAACGTCATGTCGCAAATGGCTAATGTAGGGAAAGGGCAGTCATGAAGATCTATTATGAGCAATGTCAATAAGACAACTGGAGAAAGAGTGTATAATTTATTGTGACAGAAGAATAAACAGTATAAATGATGAAAAAAAGTGGCAGCCTGAGAAATATGGTAAAAGCAATAGATGTGGGCAACTTGTGCAAGATAATTTTTATTTAGAATATCAAGTCAACACTTTCAGAGACTATGATAGCATGAACAATACCTTACAGGTTGAAACAAGAAAAAGAAATTATCACAGAGGAGAGGGATTTGATCAAAATTTCCACTACTAACCAAAAAGATATTTGCAATTAATACCTGCTGAAAAAGGAAAATCACCTTTCTCCAATGGAGTGTCACTGAAAATATCAAGTTTACTCAAGAACAGGCACAATGCACAGGGATATTTAGTCAGCATACAAAGGACTATGTGTGTGTATGTGTATGTGCACGTGTGTGCACATGCATGCTTTTTGCTTTTTGCTTTGTTTGATTTGGTTTGGTATTTCTGTCTTATGGGATTAGTTTTGATTTACTGTGGTTTATTTTATATAAGAAGTGCATGCTGCTGAGTGGGTAGAAACATAGAGAAGATCTAAGAAGAGTTGGAGGAGTGAAAAGAATATGACCAAATATACTACATAAAAAATGAATCTTTTTTATTTTTTCATGTAATTTGTTCATGTTGATTTTCTCAGTATGAACTGTTTTACTATATTTTGCAATTAATTAACAGATACTTTGAAACTGTCATAAAGAATTAAGCAAATTATTCAAAGAAATCCCTTTGTAGTAAATTTACCAAGACAAAGATCAAGATATAATAAAGTTTGTGTTTATAAAATATTCTTTATATCAAGAATATGAGGACTATATAAACAATATTGCATCACATTTTCCAACAACACTGTGACTTCTTTATATAAACTTCTAATTATCATACTTTAGGATAATTTGAAATTTTATTCACATAACAAGATTTAGAACTCAAGTCTTTCTTAACTCAAATTATTTGTTTCTCACACTTCCACAGGAATTTCTTTAGTATTAAAGGCATTTCTTTAGTGTTAAACCTGTGAGGCTGAACTATTTTATTTTTAGTTTTCTCCTACAACCTTGACACAATCTAGAGATGAAACTCAGATCACCAGGCCTGCAAAATAAAAATTTTGAAAAATAATTTTAAAAAAGAAAAAAACCCTGAATAACATTGGATATATCTGTGAAATATTTGCTAATAAACATAAAGACAAAAATGTTTCAAAATTTACATTTACATATTGCTGATTTATATGCCTATATAAGAATTGTAATCATTTTCTTTTTTTTTTACTTGAATAGAACATTTTTATTTTATTTTGCTTTTAAATTTCATTTATTTATTTGTTTGTTAGTTTTTATAAAATAATTTTTTTTACACAACTATCCTCTTATTCTAAATTCCTTCTTCTTCCTGACCCCTCCCAGTCAGACTTTAGCTTTCCTCCTTCCCACCCTCATCCCCTCCCCAGATAGGGCAGGAGGTCTCATGGTGGATCAGCTCACCATCCAGTCCAGGCAAGTAAGATTTCCTCATCCTGATATCAAGACTGGATTAGGTGTTCCACTTGAGGGAATGGGCTCCAATGTGCCAGTCCATGCACAGAAACACAGTCTGATCCCTCCCCTTGAGGCTCTGCATACTGCTCATGTCACTGGATAGTTGCCTATCCTTGGATGGCCTAGTTCCTGTTCCTGATAATTCCCAATTGTTGTTCTTGATTCAGTGAGCTCTCCAGAGCATCAGCCAGCCATCAGTGTGAGTATTTTCCTCATAGTCCCTATCCCCTTACACATATAGGCTCTCTTTCCCCACTATCAGCTGGACCAGGAACTCAGCCCAGTGCTCAGCCATGTATCCCTGCCTCTACCTCTATTCATTTTTGGATGTAAGTTCGGTGATGGCACTTAGGGTTGCTATTTATTTGATTATGGGGGAAGTCCTGCTTAGGCAACACCTTCACTATTGGTTGGAGACCTAGGCAGGGACATCCTGTGAGTTCTTGGAGGTTTCCCTGGTACCTGGTCTTTCTCCATCCCCACATAGATCTTAACCCTCTATTAAGATCTCATTCTTTTTTTTCTCCCTCCTTGTTTCTCTCACTCAATCAACTCCTTCCCACATGATTTGTTCTCATCTCTTCCTGGTTGCATCCCCTTATGCTCCCATTAATGTAAGGAGATCTTCTCTATTTTCTCTTCCTAGGGGTCTCACTGGATGTCTCCCTAAAGTTCCTTCAGATCCCAATCTGTTCAGTGATTGTGGTTTGCAGCTTGAGTATTCTTTGCTTTTTTGTCTAAAGCCCACTAATGAGTGATTATAACCCTGTTTATCTTTCTGGGTTTGTGAGACCTCACTCAGGAAGATATTCTCCAAATCCATCCATTTGCCTGTGAATTTTAAGATGATAACACAACTTTTTTTGATTTATATCTTATATGTGATTTATGTTTCCTGACATGGTTCTTTATTAAAATAGTGACAATCATCTGTAAATTTTTTAAGCAAGAAATAGAATCATTATCTGTTTATTTTGGAAATGTTTCAATCTGAATTTATTTGTGATATTGTAATCTATTTTATACTTTATCTTATTTGGTTATAAACACAAACAAAACATATTGTACAAATTCTTATTGGTACTATTAATAAAACTCAGATATTGAGGATACCTTAAATATCAGAAAGACAAAGAAACAAGCCACAGCTATTTCTTACCTAGCCAATACTTTATATCAATAGGCTTAGGTCCTATCTTCATGAACACTCTAACTCAATAACTCTCAGTCTTCAGCTGAGACAAAACACAGGACAAATTGAACTTCTTCCTCATTTTTCTCTGCCCATTTATCTCAATTCCTGGTTCAACTTCCCTAAGCGCTAGGATTAAAGGTGTGTGCTACTATCCTTCCACCACCACCAGCAGCAGCAGCAGCAGCAGCAGCAGCGGCGGCGGCGGCGGCGGCGGCGGCGGCCGCGGCGGCATCATGATCTTTTTGGCCTTACTCTCACAGAAATCCAAAGGATCTCTGCCTGGCCATTTCTGGGATTAAGGGCATGGGTCTGCTCTCCCTGACATTCATGAACTGGCTCTGTCCTTTGATATTTCAGACTATTTTTAAAATTAATATACAATGTATCACCACAAAACATAAACATCATACTACCTCTTTTGAATACCAAACAATAAAAACCCTAAAATTTCTGTTTTCTTTCTTTGCAACACTAATTACCACATTAACTTCACAATTTTTCAAACCTATAATTTATATCTGTCTTAATTTTCTTATAAATCATTTCTTATTTCTTGTTCTTTATGTCTCATTCTAAATAAATTGATTTATTAATTGGCTGAGAAATTTTCAACACTTTACATTTTTCATGGATATGTGAGGAATACACACCTACAACTATATAAATACCATCTCATTTTAAAAGCACTTATTTCTACCCTTAAGTAGTAATACTTCAGTAAACTGATTACTCTTCTACTCATCTAATAAAATTTTAATCACTTGTAAAAATTCCCTTCTCCATCCTTAGCTGCAGAAATTTCTTACATTTTGTCTCTATTCTGTTACACACTTTCCCCAGATGATATAAATTACCACACACAAGCTGATGACTGCATCTATAATTTTGGCCCTGCTGCCTCTTTCAAGCTTCAAACTCATTTTCAACATATGGTTTGGCATGTGTCTCTTTGTGAATATCCTGCTAGGATCCTAAATGTGACATTTATAATACCAAACTGATCTGATTCACCCAACATGTTTTTGCTTGGTTTCCTGTCCTTATTCACTGAGTTCTTAAAGATAAAATAATTCTATTAGAAACATAATTAATTTTTAACTCTTTCATTTCTTTCACTCCTTCCTCAATTTAGATCTTTTCTCTGCTTATCTATATGTTTGTTGTATTTATAGTCATACTTTATGTCTTTAAATAATTCAAAGTGATATAGAATTTAGGTATGTATTTTACTTTATTTTTGTGGAATTTTTTCTTATCAGGTATTGTTATGCTATCGTACAATCGAAAAAAACCCTGGTCTCCTCATTAGATAGGCATTTTGGTCACACTTCTTTTCAGGAACATGAGGTGTTCTGATCCTATGAATTGTCAGAATCTTTTGGTATTGTATCTTTCTGTTAACTCTACGATTTGGCTATGAGAACATATGTATTTATCTAAATTATATCCAATGACAAACATGGTACTTATGGTATTTGTTGCTTCCTGAAGTGTACTAAACATTTATAATCCAGCCAAAATATTGTCATTCCCCAGAATCATAGTGAGAATTTGATAGCCTATATTTTTATATTATATGATATTGTGTTTCTACTTCATTTATAATTATTTTACTTAAGTTTGGATAACTGTTTCATCAAGATATTATCTCAAATTCTTTTGCACTGGAGTGCAAGTGTATAGTGTTAAAAATATAGAGATAGTAAATCTGATACTGGAGAGTAGGAAAATAGAAAGAAATATAAATAAATCATATTCATTCTTATCTTTACTGTAGAGAAGATATTGATTAGCAATAGGGAAAAGTCAGTGTATCAGCAATAAAGAATTTCTTTACCTTACCATAAACCAAATGGAATTCTTATTTTTTATATATGTCTATAAGAATTTTTATATATGTATATATGCATATATATATTATTTACTTATCTTTTAAATAACAGTAATAGTGATACAAAATCACTTAAATATAATTTTAAGGTATGACTTTTGTTTGTCATGTATAGTATCATATACTCCAAAATGTCGTAAAGGTAAAATCCATTTTTAAGAACTGTTTGTACCATGTGAGCAACAAATATTAGATGGTGAAAAGTTGGCAAAAGAGAATATTGAGGAACAACAACTGGACTCCGGAACATTTCTGGTCTGAGCCACAAAAAATACAATGGAAATACCCAGGAATCTATGAGAGTAACCCTAACTAAGACTCTAAAAACAGGAGATATAATTTTTGAGCCATTTAAATCCTACAACTGATCAAGGCTTCCAGTAGCAGGACTGGAACACCAAACCAGTGACACAATCTTCAACATACAATTTACCCTGCCTGCAAAATAATTTTGTGTAGTACAGAAATCATGGGAATTACTAATAAATGACTGGTCCAACTTAAGATCCATAACAAGAAAGGGAGCCCACATCTGACACTCAAGGCTAAAACCTAGAGGTTTCCTGGAGACCTAGAATAAAACCTAATATGACCAGCAAAAATTGTTAATGAAATGATTCCAAATGTTATTCTGCTATACTCTTAGATTGCTCCCTATACCAACTGTCTTCAGAAAGGCTTCTGTCAGCACCTTATGAAAACATATGCACAGACCCATAGCCAAACTTAAAGTAGAGCTTAAGAAATCACATGGAAGAAAAGAAGGAAGAATTTTAGGAACCAGAGGGGTCAATGACAACACAAGAGAACCCACCCAGTCAACTAACTTGGACTTCTGGAGGTTTACAGAAGTATCAAAGAACTTGCATGGGACTGACCTATGCCCTCTTCTCAAATGTTGCAGTTGTGTAAGTTGGTCTTCTTGGGATTTCTAAGAGTAGGAGCAGGATCTGTCTCTGACTTTGTTATCAGCTTTCTTTGTACTGGGTTGTAATTTCTAGCCTTAATAGGAGAGGAGGTACCTACACTTATTGCAACTTGTTATGCCATGGCTGGCTGATATATATGGGGTCTACCCTTTTTTGAAGAGGAACAAAAAGTAATGAATAGAGGGACAGTGAAGGTTGGGTTAAGGGATTTCAAGGAGAAGAATAAAGGAGTGCTACTGTGATGTGAATAAAAATAATTAGTAAAAGCTATTGTTAATAATAAAAAGATCTAATGCCTGTCCAGGGAGGGGATGGTGAGTTGTGGAGAAGAAAGAATGACCTGATGTGGTGGGAGGTGAAAGGGACCTTGAATAAGGATATACAAGGATAGAAAGTGTGACTTCTTTGAAAAATAAATAAATAAATATGAATCTCATTAAAATAAGTCAGTCTATAAATTTATTAGTAGCATTTAATGTTATTACCTAAGCTTCAGATATAATGCATTTAAAATAGTGAATACTCTGCTGAAGAGCAATTATTATATATTGGCTATACACTCTTCTCAATATAGTGAGTGTTTATTTCTATTTCTAACCATTTTGTTTCTAGGATTTGTATTATCATGAGACAATAAAAAATTCATAGGTATTAAATTAATACTTTGTACAAATCTGATATTTTAATTAGTTCCATCAACAGAAAATTGTCCTTAATGGTAATTTGCTATCCTAGCACATTGTCATAATATCTTTTTTAATCAAATATCTAATAATTTTTCAACTTAGATTTTCCATTCAGGTTTGTATTCACTAAAAAGACTTAGCTTCAATAAAATAATTCTCTTGTTGAGCAAAATTGTTTTGGCAATCCTGTCTTAAAATATAATACCAGAAGCACAGACACTAAAAACAACAATCAAGAAGTGGGACCTCCTGAAACTTAGAAGCTTCTGTAAGGATAAGAACACAGCCAATAGGACAAAATGAAAGCCTAGAGAATGGGAAAGGATTTTCATCAACCCTTCAAGTGGCAAAGGATTGATCTCTAAAATATATAGACAACTCAAAAAATTTAGAACCCAAAATCTTAAATGACCAAATTAAAAAATGGGGTTCAAAACTAAAAAGAGAATTCTCAGCAGAAGAATTACAAGTGACTGAAACGCACTTCAAAAAGTGTTCAGCATCTTTAGCCATCAGAGAAATGCAAATCTAAACAACTTTGAGATACAATCTTAAACCTGTCAGATTGGCTAAGATTAAAAATACAGATGACAGCCTATGCTGGAGAGGATTTGAAGCATGGGGAACACTCCTTCATTGTTGGTTGGAGAGTAAACTTGTTCAGCCACACTGGAATGCAGTATAGCAGTATCTCAGAAAACGAGGGATCAATATCCCCAAGGATATAGCCATACCACTTTTAGGCATATACCCTAAAGATGTACATTTGCACCCCAAAGTCATTAGCTCAACTATGTTCATGGCAGCATTATTCATAAAAACAAGGACCTGGAAACAATCTAGTTGCTTTTCAACTGAAGAATGGATTAACAAACTGTTTTACACCTACACAATGGAGTACTTCTCAGGAGTAAGAAAAAATGATATCCTAAAATTTTCAGGCAAATGGATGGATTTTCAGAATATCCTCCTGAGCGAGGTATCACAATCTCAGAAAGAGAAGCAGGGGATATACTCACTCATTAGTGGATTGAAAAAAAAAAAAAGAAGTCATTGTATACAAGAGCTCAAGGCTAGATCATAGCTAAATGACACAGTGCCTCACTTCTTCATTGATGGCCTCTGGCAGGGGTGTGGGTGAGGAAAGACTTGCTTTCTTTAAGGGTCTGGACACAGGGAGTTTAATTATGCTCCAGTAAGTAATGAGCAGCATAAATGAGCTTTTTTGTAAATGGAGAGTTCATAGGAGTCAGTATGAAACTGAGAGATCTGATAACTGAGTTTGGTGAAGTGCTTGATGTAAAATTACCTAATATTAAATAAAAAATAAAAAAAAATTCTGTGGCTCTTACATTTTTTTATGTGTTACAAGTAATGAAAGTATCTGCCTTTCTTCCAGACACAGTGTTTAAGAATATTTTTGAGATACAAATGAGTTCTCTAGCTGGAAAAAGATTTTTTGCTTACTATCTAGCGACACTGTTTTTTACATGAGCAAAGGGGAAATAGGCTTGTAGTGGGATTCAGACAATTTGGAGGAAGGCCTAGAAGCATAGATTTGATGTCTCAGGACCCTGAATGGGGTGTGGCCTGTCACTATTGAGGAGAGGCACAATGGCCTTTGTCCCCGTTTTGTTCCTGTTCTCTTGACGAGTAGATTACACAGACTATTCAATGTGGGACACTTCTACTTCCAAGAATTGTCTTTTTGTTCAATTTGTATGACAGAGTGTGTAGATAACCCCTTAATAAATATTATTCATTTATATGAGGTATGGAGCATGAATAATTCTGCAATGTTCTGTGTGTTTCTGTGTGACTGCAGGTTGGCAGGTTTGGATCCTGGGCCAGACAGGCGAGGAAACTCTCACATTATAAATGGTGGCACAATGTGGGTCACATACACACAGATAAAGACTGAGAAAGCTTAAAATGGTTCTGGAGCACATAAATGGAGCCAAAGGCAGCTTCCAAATTGTGTCTCTCAAATGGATATGGTAGAGAGACTGAGTGGCATATGGATATAAATTACAAAATGGTGGGTTTGTTGCCTGACACTTAAGCTACAACAAGGCTGGTCCTGAAGTCTCACAGGATCCTCAATGTAATCACCAAGTTGCTTATGATAGATTTAAGTTACTGCTCTGACAAGCAAAAAGGGAACAGAATCAAAGATGTCTTCTTAGTAGCAGCATTTTTTGAGTCAGCTTTGTTTGCTGGCAATGGTCATACCCATGGCTCCTTTAAAAGAGGCCTCCTGACTCAGACTTAGAGGCAAAATCTGTGGCTCTTTCTGTGGCTCTTTAAGAGATCCTAATGCCAAATACTTAAAAATAAAGTTCATGAACAGCTTGGATGTTAAATTCTCCAGAGTTGGGATGGTAAATAAGTCTACAATATTTAACATGGCTTTCCAGAATTGAAAAGAAAAGTGTAGCTCTGGTATGTCCACCATGTCAGCAGTCCAGCAGTATGTCAGTATGTCCAGCAGTCAAAGAATTGCATTACAATCTAGCATTTTAAAAATTCCTGGTTGGAAAATGACTAAGGATATAAAATATATTGAGAAATATACAATAGATTGAGAAAAGCTCTAAATGAGTCAAAATGTGTACAAAAAGAATACATAGCCTGGAAAAAAAGTAGAGAAATTTCTTAAAAAAGACATAGGGTAACAAAAAAATATAAGCCATGTAAAGATGAAAAATATATAAAGAGTCTGGATTATATTTATTACTGTATTTTCATTTAATTTTAACTACTAATTTGATTATAAAGGCTAAATTAAGTCAACATATATATTTTAAAAATATTTTGACATTAAAATTATGTCTAAGAATATGTCACTTTGGAAAATAGGTTATGCTTTTGTTTCCACAGAAGATGACAACCTGTGGATTGCTTTCAGGATAATATGGTTTGTTAAAGAAAGACCACTTAAAAACATCTAATGGGAAGAAATACCTACATCAGCTTCAAGACTGCCAACTAAGATAATCCAGCTTCAGGACCCTCATAAATTTGCTAGCAATCCTCAATAAGCAGGAAGTAGTAGTGGAATGCTATGCCCAAATTCCCAAAATATTGTTTGTTTTCATTATATGTGGTTAATGGCAATAGTTAATATCTTTCTAAGGAAAGGGGGAGATATGATATAGGAATGATTTAAAAAGATAGATTATTGAATTTACTTTAATCAAAACAACTGTTTTTGTTATATTATAATTGTTTATGAAATTACTTTAAATTATAATGGATACTTAAGAAATGCAGATTAATGATCATCTATGATAACCAAACATATAGTCATGTTATTTAGAAATTTTTAGGTATACAAAGATATATTTTCTTTTTTTATTTTGTATTTATTAAGAAAAACAGTAAATTAAATTTAAAATGCTGCTAAGTTAACAATAACTATAAAGAAAATAAAAATCATAAGCATGACTTATCAAGGGTGATAATGCAAATAATTTTCTACACATAAAATTACTTTGTGTTCAGCTTTCCCTCTGGATTTTTTTTCCTACCCCTGTATATCCCCATTCAAGGTCCCTTCCCCCTCCCACCACATAAGGTCATTTTTTTCTTTCTCCACAACTCCCCATCCCCTCCCTGGGCAGGATGCAGACAGTCCCATGGTCCCACTGATCCAATAAAGCTTAGTTCAGTCTCCACTCTTGGCATATCCAGTTTTGTCCTCCCTCCCTCAAGAGTGAGTCAGGTGTTCCTATAGGTGTACTGGGATGCAAAGGGTCAGTCCAGGGTGTTTCTGATCCCAAGCTGCTTAGTGGTTGTGGTTTGCAGCTTGGACATGCTTGGCTTTTTTCTTGTTAGTTTGTTTCGAGACCACTAATGAGTGAGTACATCCTCTGCTTATCTTTCTGGGTTTGTGATACCTCGCTCAGGAAGGTATTCCCCAAATCTATCCATTTGCCTGCAAATTTTAGGATATCATTTTTTCTTACTGCTGGGTAGGTAATTAATCTGATCTTCATTTAATTTTGGTAGGTGGTACCTGTCCAGAAAACTGTCCATTTCTTCTAGGTTTTCCATTTTTGTGGAATACAGATTTTCAAAATATGATCTGATAATTCTCTGTATTTCCTGGGGGTCTGTTGTTATGTCCCCCTTTCATTTCTGATTTTGTTGGTTTGAACACACTCTCTCTCTCTCTGTTTTTTGATTAGTTTGGCCAAGGGCTTATCTATCTTGTTAACTTTCCCAAAGAACCAACTCTTAGATTCATTGATTCTTTTTATTGTTCTTTTTGTTTCAGCTCTAAGTTTGATTATTTCCTGCTGTCTACTCCTTCTTGGTGAGTTTGCTTCTAAATGTTCTAAGGTTTTCAGCTGAGCTGTTAGGTCTCTAGTGTGGGATTTTTCTAGGTTTTTCATATAGGCACTTTTGTCCATATTCAAAAACCTTCTCAGAGTATGAAAATTATTATTTGATGAATGCTGTGTCACTAAGTAGGAAAGTTAAGAAAAAATGTATCTAACAAGACTACTACCTGTATACACAAGGAAATAAATATCAACTTGCTTTCCAGTGGCCAGCTGCCTCAAAGTATCAAATAACTGAAACACTTCTCACATGATAGGTTCAATTATAAGAGAAGTTGCATTTATTATTTTATGGTAGAATTGTGCTGCTTTCATTTAACTGGCATTAAAATGCTACTTTCATTCATTTAAATAAAAATTTAATTTTATGAGAACTTATTTAAAGGAATGAGTAGGTAGATAAAACAAATCATCCTGTGATTAAGTTAATATAATTACGTCATGAACAAGACATTATTTTAATGCTTATATTCTAGACAATGCGCAAAATTCAAATTTTAAACAATTGTGTTACTGATCAGTTTTTGGAGCCCATTCCCTATAGAGGGATACCTTGTCCAGCCTTCATATGGTGGATGGGTTTATTCCTGCCTCAACTTGCTGTGCAGACTATATTGACTCCCTGTGGGAGAAATTACCCTGATTGAAAAGTGGATAAAGGGTCAGGTGGGGAGAAGCGAGGGGCTACTAGGAAGAGGGGAGGGAGGGAAAACTGTGGTTGGTATGTAAAGTTAAAAAAATTAAATAAATAAAAGACACAGAAAACAAAAAAAAATGTTTATCAACCTACACTTTATTCACTGTTTAAAATAATTTATTAGTTATTACAATGTAAACATGTTTCTTCTACTAATTTAGGCAGAATATACTCATGTGCACTTCACTAAATAAACTTTAAGGTTCAGAGCCATATTTGAGTGGTTATTCATCTCAGTCTTCTAAGCAACAAAAACAAGACAATGACTATAGCAACAATTGCTTAATTAAAGCAGTGAAAACTTATTTGATGAAGGTAGTCACAGATTTATTTTCTTATTTTTATTATTATGAATAAGGTTTCAATTTTTTTATCCACACATCCCCTTGTTATAACCCCCTTTCCCCTTCAATCCCTCCCAGTCACTCTCTCTTCTTCCCATCTCTGTAACTCCTCTCAAGCAAGGGCAGGAGCTCCCAAGTTTCCAAGGAGGCTTAGTTTAAAATCCACTCCAGACAAGTCAGATTTCCTCATCCTAATATCAAGACTGGGTCAGGTGTTCCTCTGGAGGGAATATGCTCCAAGGTGCTGGTCTAAGGTGTTTCAGATCCCAAGCTGTTCAGTGGTTGTGGTTTGCAGCTTGGGAATCCTTTGCTTTCTGTTTTAAGTCCACTAATGTGTGAGTACATCCCCTGCTTATCTTTCTGGATTTGTAATACTTCACTCAGGAGGATATCCTCCAAATCCATCCATTTGCCTGAAAATTTTAGAATATCATTTTTTCTTACTGCTTAGTAGTACTCCATTGTAGAGATGTACCACAGTTTGTTAATCCATTCTTCAGTTGCGGAGCATCTAGGTTGTTTCTAGGTTCTTGCTGTTACGAATAATGCTGCTATGAACACAGTTGAACTAATGTGATTCGAGTGTAAATGTGCATGCATCTTTAATATATGCCCAGTAGTGGTATTGCTGGATCCTTGGGGAGATTGATTCCCAGTTTTCTGAGAAACTGCCATACTGCATTTGAGAGTGGCTGAACAAGCTTATACTCAAACCAACAATTATTTGTAGGCCTCAAAAAATTTATTCAATTTATTTAAAAAAAAAAAACTTGATCACCAAAACAATACTATGAAATAAAAAAAAAATTCTGGAATCATCATTATTCTTGATTTTAAGCTCTACTAAGAAACTGCAGTAATTAAGCAGCTTGATATTGACATAAAAGCAGATATGTAGATCAATGGAATCAAATTGTAGTGCCTGACCTTAGTCTACATCCCTATGAATAAATGATTTTTGACAAAGATGCAAAAAACAAAATTGGAAAAAGAACACTTTTTCAACAAGTGGTTCTTACATAACAGGATATTGACATGAAGAAAAATGCATATAGATCAATATCTACCACCGTGCACAAAGCTGAAGTCCAAGTAGATCAACCACCTCAATGTAAATCCAGTTACACTGAACCTGATAGAACAGCAAGAGAGTAATATCCCTGAGCACAATGGCACAAAATACCATTTCCTAAATATAATGCCAGTAAAACAGACACTGAGAGCAGTAAATAATGAGACCACCTAAACTGAGAAACTTCTGTAAAGCAGAAGATAGTCTACAGACTAGAGAAAGATCTTCACCAATCATGTATCTGACAGAGAAGTGATCTCTAAAATATATACTCAAGAAACTAGAGATCAAAAAGTCTAAATAATTTATTTATAAAATGGGGTAGAGAGCTAAATAGCAAATTCTAAACAGAAGAATTTCTAATGACTTAAAGACAAAGAACTGTTCAACATCCTTAGCCATCAGGAAATTAAAAGTCAACACAACTCTGAGATACAAGTTTATGCCTGTCAGAATGGCTATGATCAAAATCACTAATGACAGCCTATGCTGGAGGGGATGTGGATTTATGGATATAGTCTTCCACTGCTATTGGGAGTAAAAACGACTTTAGAAATTAGTATGGCAGCTTCTCAGAAATCTGGGAATCAATCTTCCCAATGATTCATCAATACCACTTTTGGGAATATAACCAAAGGAGGCACATTCATACCCCAAGGACATTTGCTGCACTATGTTAATATCAGCATTATTTGTAATAGCCAGAAATTGGAACTAACTTAGATACCCCCTCAACTGAAAAATAGATTAAAAGAATATGATACATTTATACAATGGGATACTCATCATCAACAACAACAAAAAAGACATCTTGAAATTTGCAGGTAATTGGATGGAAGAAAAAACTTATCCTGAGTGAGGTAACACAGACTCAAAAAGACAAACATGGTATTGATTACACATCAGTGGATTTTAGATGTAAAAGATAGCCAGGCTACAATCCACATCCCTTGAGCAGTTAGGAAACACAGAGGAAAATAAGGGAGACATCTATATATGCCCCTGGAAAAAGGAAATGGAGTAGATCTCCCGAGTAAATTGGGACCATAAAAATAAAGATATAAGCAGAGGTGGGGAGACAACATGTAGGATTGAGATGGTTGAGTTTTGGAAGCAAAAGGGAGGGAGAACATCAAAAGACATACATTGATAGAGGGGGCCATTGTAGCAATACTTTGAGCAATACCAAAGAACTCACAAACAGGATCCTAGCTAAGACTCTAAGAAATAGTAGAGAGGGTGCATAAACTTACCTTTCCTCATAATGAAATTGGTGACTACCCTAATTTTCTTTATAGAATCTTCATCTAGCAACCAATGAAAACAGATGCAGAGATTCACAGTGAAGCACTGGATTGAACTATAAGCCCAGGCAAAGATAGGGAGGAGAGACTACATGAGCAAAGGGTTCAAGATCATAATGTGGAAACATACAGAGACAGCTGACCAAAGCTCTTTTGAGCTCACTGTCTCTGAACTAACAGCTGGCAAACCTCCATGGGACTGGACTAGGGCCTCTGAATATGGATGACAGCTGAATGTGATGGGACCTGTGGCAGTGGACTTAGAATTTATATCTGGTGTGTCAACTGAATTTGATGAGCCCATTCCCTACAGAGAAAGACTTTACTCAGCCTTGATATTGGGACACTGAGGTGGGGAGGGTCCTACCTTCTCTGGATATACTAGACTGCATTAACTCACCATGGAAGTCCTTACCATCTCTGAGGAATGGATAGGAAGATGAAATTTAGGGCACTGACTGGGAAGAAAGCTGGAAGGGGGAGCAGTGGGTAGATTAAAACAATTTAAAATAAAAAAGACAAAAAGAATACATTAATAGCCTAGTAGATTTGTTATTAACTTTAGTTTCTTCTAGTTAAATTACAAGTTTTAAAAAGCTGTTATGTGCATAATGGGTTGCTAATACTAATTTTTGGTAACTTGTTTTTAAAATGTTTTAATCTCCTACTACATTTCAACATTAATTTTTAATGCTGAACTAAGCTACGTTGAGACCTTGATACCTCCTGCCCCTTGTGGGAAGGACATAAGTAGATGGGGAGAAGAGAGTAACTGGAAGGGGTGAGAGGGGGGAGGGAGTTTGAACAAGGAGATAAATGGACAAAAAATGAGACTTTATTTATAATAAAAAAGGAAAAATTCAAATGCAATTCTTAACTAAACACTAGGCAATAACATTAGCTGAAAAACAATTCACTATATACTTTACTACTTCAATCTGCATGTTTTTTTAAAAATATTTATTTATTGCATATACAATGTGCAGAAGAGGGTACCAGATGTCATCATACATGGTTGTGAGCCACCATGTTGTTGCTGTGAATTAAACTCAGGACCTCTGGAAGAACAGTCAGTGCTCTTAACCCCTGAGCCACCTCTCCAGCCCCCAATCTGCATGTTTTTATATGCTGTGAAATAAATCAATAACCCATGGTTACAATAAAGTACATCATTATCTGACATAACATCAATGGTCAAGATGTTTTATTTCAAGTATATACAGGTGGATTAATTACAATCATTCTTTGCAAATGAACCAGGTAACCAGCCATTGTTGTACAGTGTTCATTGAAAGCAGGTTGTACATTTGGATATTTGACTCTACCATTCTTCTTCACATTAACTTCTCATAATCAGTTCTGTGAGGCAACAGAAGACACTATTCTCTAAACAGGAGAAACTTTGTCAAGCATAGAACTAAGAGTGACTAAGTTTCAAAAAAGAATTTTTAGTTTGTAAAGTGTTGACACTTAAAGCCAAAGTCTTGACCATGCTAGGCAAAGGACTCTATCATAAAGACAATAATGTATTGTTTAGAATTTAATTCTAGCTACTTGAATTTTTATTTTTCCTAAATGGGGTTTATTGACATGGAATTAGGCTTAGCAAGATGTCATATCTTGCCAGCTTCACCATATAGCATCACCTCCTTAAGTTGGCAAGACCTGAGAAAAATTGTAGCTTGAAAAATAGGGCTTCCTATACAATAATATTTTAAATTATTTTCTCTTATGGGATTTCTTTAGTGCTACTAATACTAAGAATTTAATGTCAAATTGTAGTGGAAATTTTCTGCTCTGCCCGAAACTCTCAAATAACCAACAATAACTCACCAAATAATTGCCGTAGAGGCTTAATATTGCTTATAAATGCTCACCTAGTAGGACAAGCTTGTTACTATCTAGCTCTTATACCTAAACTAACCTATAGTTCTTACCCATGTTTAGACAAATGGTTTAGTACCTTTTTGTCAGTCCAGCATTTTCATCTGGTTTTCTTTTCATCTGGCTTGTGAGTACTTCTCTGTCTTTCCTTTTCTCAGTATTCTTCTGGACATCACACCTATATTTTCTGCCTGGCTATTGGCCAAACTAAACTAATACAAGTGATAAATCTTTACATATCATCACTTAAAATATAATTATATTAAAAGTTTTTAAAAATATTTTATTATTTGGGGATTTTATATCATGCATCTTATCAAACTCAGATTTTAGTCCTCATAGTTTCATAACCACTCTTACGATCTCCCAATTTACAAACAAGTCTATTCATGCTGTTCATTTACTTACTGGAGCATAATTAAAATCCTTGTGGACAGCCCCTTAAAGAAAAAAAGTCCTTCCTAATCCACACCCCTGCCAGAGGACAACCATGCAGAAGTGAAACACTATGACATTTAACTATATTCTAGCCTTGAGCTCTTTTACAATGATATTTTTTTTCTTAAATCCACTAAGGAGTGGGTATATCCTTTCCTTCTCTTTCTTGGTTTGTGACATCTTGCTCAGGAGGATATTCTCCAAATACATCCATTTGCCTTCAAGTTTTAGGATATCATTTACTTTTTACTGCGAGTAGTACTCTATTGTGTAGATGTACCACAGTTTGTTAATCCATTCTTCACTTGAGGGGCATCTAGGTTATTCCTAGGTTCTTGCTATTACAAATAATGCTGCTGTGAACATAGTTGAGCTAATGCTTTTTGGGTACAAATGAATATCTTTAGAGAATATGCCCTAGAGTGGTATTGCTGAAACCTTAGGGAGATTGATTCCCAGATTTCTGAGAAACTACCATATTGCATTCTCGAGTGACCGAACTAGTTTACACTCCCACCAATAATGGAGGAGTGTTCCCCTTGTTCCATATCCTCTGCAGCATAGGCTGTCATCCCTTTTTTTAATATTAGCCATTCTGACAGATATAAAGTGGTAACATAAATTGTTCTGATTTGTAATTCTCTGATGGCTAATGATGTTGATCCCTGTTTTAAGTGCCTTTCAGCAATTTGTAATTCTTCTGCTGAAAATTCCTTTTTAATTCTGAACCCCATTTTTTAATTAGATTTTTTAGGATAATGGGCTCTAGCTTTTTAAGTTCTCTATATATTTTAGAGACCTATCCTCTGTCACTTGAAGGGTTGGTAAAAATCTTTGCCCATTCTGTAGGCTGTCTTTTCATCTTGTTGATGTTGACCTTGGCTTTACAGAAGCATCTCAGTTTCTGGAGATCCCACTTACTCATTGTTGTTCTTAGTATCTATGCTACTGGACTTATATTTAGGAAGTGGCCACCTGTGCCAATGCATTGGAGGGTATTTCCCACTTTCTTTTCTATCAAATTCAGTGTGGCTGGGTTTATGTTGTGGTTTTTATTCACTTGATTTGAGTTTAGTGCAAAGTTATAGGTTTGGATCTACTTGCATTTTTATATACACTACCATTCAGTTGTGACAACACAATTTATTAAAGATACTATCTTTATTCCATTGAATATTTTAAACTTTTTGTCAAAAATCAGGTAGTCATAGGTGTGTGGGTTAATGTCAGGAACTTCCATTCATTTCCATTGATCCACAAGTCTGTTTTTATGCCAGTACTAGGTTGTTTTAATTAATATAGCTCTCAAGTATAATTTGAAGTCAGGGATGGTGAAGCCTCCTGAGGTTCTTTGTTGAGCAAAATTGTTCTGGAAATCCTGACTATCCTGTAATTCCAAATGAAATTGAATATTGTTATTTCAAGGTCTTTAAAAAATTTTGTTAAGATTTTGTTGGGACTTGCATTGAATCTGTAGATTGCTTTTGATAAGATTGACATTTTTACTATGTTGATCCTACCTATCCAGGAAAGTGGTAGATCTTTCCATTTTCTGATATCTTCTTCTATTATTTGTTTCAATGATTTAAAGTTTTTGTCAAACAGATCTGTGACTTTCTTGCTTGTAGGTACACTAAGGTTTTTAATGCTATTTGCAGCTATTATAAAAGGTGATGTTTCCCTTATTTCTTTTTCAGCCCATTTATCTTTAGTCTATACAATGGCTACTAATTTCTTTGAGATAATCTTGTACCCTGCTACACTTCTGAAGGTTTTTATCAGCTGTAAAAGTCCCCTGGTAGAATTTTGTGGGTCACTTATGTATACAATCATATCGTCTGCAAATAGAGATAGGTTTACTTCTTCTTTTCCAATTTGTACTGCCTTAATCTCCTTTTGTTGTCCGATTGATTTAGCAAAAACTTTGAGAACTATGATGCATAGATAAGAGGAGAGGGTACTATGCCCCTAACACAAGAGCACCTCCATATGTAAAAGAAACACTACTAAAGCTTAAACTTCATATCTAAGCTGACACACTAATAGCGGGAGACTTCAATACCCCACTTTCATTCTTTGATAGGTCAACCAGACAGAAACGCAACAGAGAAATAAGGAATCTAACACAAGTTATGACCCAAATGACTTAATAGATAAATACCAAATTGTCCCCTCAAATAAAAAGGAATATACATATTTTGCAGCACTTTCTATCAGTCTCCTTTAAAGGTATACTTAAGCATTGATTTTGTTTTAACTATTTTGCTTTAACTATTTATGGCTAAAATAGTATATACATGACCCATTTTTATATTAATACATTTTAAATGAAGTTAAACTTATTTTATATAAAAGATCATATTTTTAAAAAACAAGTGTGTTCTAAAGTGGTTATGAACATGAATAGAGAGTAGATTAAAGCATATTATACTATGTAAAATATGAGGTAGTTCTTGGTAAATTTACTGAACACTTCATGCTAAAATTATATAGTTATACTTTACCAGTTTTTTCAACAAATATTTATAATACATTTCTATAATTTTCAATAAGTTTTAATTAAATTCCTGATTTTAGTGGGATTGCTTTGAGTTATTCTCATTTAGTTTGATGATGGCTGTCATCTTCTTATAAGTCAACTTTATTATATTTAGGTATTTTCCCTGTATTTCTGATCTCTCTGGGACTCTTATCATAAAGGAGTGTTTGATATTTTCAAAAGCTTGTTCAGCATATAAGGAGATGATCATTTGGGTTTTTTCCCTTCAATTTGTTTATATGATGGATGACATTTACAGTTTTTCATAAGTTGAACTATCCCTGCATTCAGGGATGAAGCCTACTTGATTGTTGTGAATGACTTTTATATGTTATTGTACTCGGTTTGCCAGAATTTTATTGAGAATTTTTGCATCAAAATTCGTGAGGGAAATTGGTCTGTAATTCTCTTCGTTGCATCATTGAGTGGCTTGGGTATCAGGGTTATTGTGGTCTCATTAAAAAGAGTTTGGCAATATTCCATCAGTTTCTACTGTATGGAACAGTTTGAGGAATATTGGTATTAGTTCTTTTTGGAATATCTGGTAGAATTCTGTGCTGAAACCAATCAGCTGGGCCTGGGCATTTTTATTTGAGAGACTTTTAATGACAGTTTTAATTTCCTTTGGGGCTATAGGTGTGTTTTTATCCCTAATCTGATTTTGATCTAATTTTGGTAAGTGGTACCCATCCAGAAATCTGTCATTTCATCTAAGTTTTTCATTTTGTGGAGTATAGGTTTTCAAAATATGAAGTGATAATTCTCTGGGTTCAATTGGGGTCTGTTGATATATTCCCCTTTTCATTTCTAAATTTGATAATTTGGATGCTCTCTCTCTGTCTTTTGATTAGTTTGGATAAGGATATTTTTTTAACTTGTTGGCTTTCTCAAAGAACCAACTCTAACCCTAACCCTAATCTTCCACCCAAAGGCAAAGGAATATACATATTTCTCAGTTTCTCATGGAAATTTCTCCAAAATTGACCAAATAATTGGTCATAAAGCAAATATCAACAGATACAAAAAAATGAAAATAATCCCTTGTAACATATCAGACCACAAGGGCCTAAAGTTAGAGTTCAACAACATCAAAACCCAAAGAGAGCCTACCAACTCATGGAAACTAAAAATCACTCAGCTGAACCATCTCTGGGTCAAGGAAGAAATTAAGAAAGAAATCAAAGTCTTCCTAGAATTCAATGAAAACGAATGTACAATGTATCTAAACTTTTGGGACACAATGAAAGCAGTCTTAAGAGGAAAATTCATAGTGCTAGATGCCTATATGAAAAACCTAGAGAAATCTCACAGTAGAGACCTAACAGCTCAGCTGAAAGCCTTATAACATTTAGAAGCAAACTCAACAAGAAGGAGTGCATGGCAGGAAATAATCAAAATGAGAGCTGAAATCAATACAATTGAAACAAAAAGAACAATACAAAGAATCAATGAATCTAAGAGTTGGTTCTTTGAAAAAGTTAACAAGATAAATAAGCCCTTAGCCAAACTAATCAAAAAACAGAGAGAGTGTTCAAATCAACAAACTACGAAATGAAAAGGGGGACATAACAATAGACCCCCAGGAAATACAGAGAATTATCAGATCATACTTTGAAAATCTGTATTTCACAAAAATGGAAAACCTAAAAGAAATGGACAGCTTTCTGGACAGGTACAATCTACCAAAATTAAATGAAGATCAGATTAATTACCTAAACAGGCTTATAACCCTTAAGAAAATTGAAGCTGTCATTAAAAATATCCCCAAATATAAAAGCCCTGGTCCAGATGGTTTCAGTGCCAAATTCTACCGGACATTCAAAGAAGAATTACTACTGTTACTCCTCACACAGTAGAAAGTGAAGGAATATTGCCAAATTCCTTTTATGAGGCCACAATAACCGTAATACCCAAGCCACTCAAACACACAACAAAGAAGGAGAATTACAGACCAAATTCCCTCATGAATATTGATGCAAATATTCTCAACAAAATTTTGGCAAACCGTATACAACAATGTATAAAAGATATCCTCCACCACCTCCAAGTAGGCTTCATCCCAGAAATGCAGGGCTAGTTTAACATATGAAAAACTGTAAATGTTATCCATCATATAAACAAACAAAAGGAACAAAACCACATGATAATATCCTTAGATGCAGAAAAAGCCTTTGACAAGTTCCAACACTCCTTCATGATCAAAGCCCTGGAGAGATCAGGAATAAAGGGAGAATACGTAAATATAATAAAGGCGATTTACAAGAAGCCGACAGCCAGTATCAAACTTAATGGAGAAAAACTCAAAGCAATCCCACTAAAATCAGGAACTAGACAAGGATGTACTCTCTCCCCTTATCTATTCAATATAGTTCTCGAAGTTTTAGCTAAAGCAATAAGGGAACAAAAAGAGATTAAGGGGATACAAATTGGAAAAGAAGAAGTGAAGCTATCTCTATTTGCAGATGATATGATTGTATACATAAGTGACACACAGTATTCTTCCAAGGAATTGCTACAGCAATGAACACCTTCAGCAATGTAGCAGGATAGAAGATTAACTCAAAGAAATCAGTAGCCCTTGTATACATTAAAGATAGAAGAGCTGAAAAAGAAATAAGGGAAACATTACCCTTCATTATAGCTGCAAATAGTATTAAATACCTTGGAGTAACTATAACCAAAGAAGTAACAGACTTATTTGACAAAAATTTTAAATCACTGAAGAAAGAAATTGTAGAGGATATCAGAAAATGGAAAGCTCTCCCTTGTTCCTTGATAGGTAGGATCAACATAGTAAAAATGGCAATTCTACCAAAGGCAATCTACAGATTCAATGCACTGCCCATCAAAATCCCAACACAATATTTTTTGGACCTTGAAAGAACAATACTCAATTTCATTTGGAATAACAGGAAAGCCAGGATTGCCAATACAATTTTGCTCAACAAAAGAACCTCAGGAGTTATCACCATCCCTGACTTCAAGCTATACTACAGAGCTACAGTAATAAAAACAGCCTGGTACTGGCATCAAAACAGACTTTTGGACCAGTGGAATAGAATTGAGGATCCAGACATTAACCCAAAAACCTATGAACACCTGATCTTTGACAAAAAGGCCCAAAACATTGAATGGAAAAAAGATAGAATACTTAACAAATGGTGTTGACATAGTTGGATGGAAATGTGTAGGAAAGTGCAAATAGATCCGAGCCTGTCACCCTGCACAAAACTCAAATCCAAGTGGATCAAAGACCTCAACATAAAGCCAGCCACTTTGAACTTGATAGAAAAGAAAGTGTGAAATACACTTCTACATATTGGCACAGGCGACCACTTCCTAAATATAACACCAGTGGCACAGACACTAAGACCAACAATCAATAAGTGGGATCTCCTGAAGCTAAGAAGCTTCTGCAAAGCCACGGACACTATCAATAGGACAAAATGCCAGCTTACAGAATGGGAAAAGATTTTCACCAACCCTACAAGTGATAGAGGTCTGATCTGTAAGATATATACAGAGCTCAAGAATCTAGAGCCCAAAACCTTGAATAACCGAATCAAAAAATAGAGTACAGATCTAAAAAGGGAATTCTCAGCAGAGGAACTACGAATGGCTGAAAGGCACCTGAAAAAGTGCTCTTCATCTTTAGCCATCAGAGAAATGCAAATCAAAACAACTTTGAGATACCACCTAACACTTGTTAGATTGGCTAAGATAATAGGCACAGATGACACCCTATGTTGGAGAGGATGTGGATCAAGGGGAACACTCCTCCATTGTAGGTGGGAGTGTAAGCTTGTTCAGCCACTTTGGAATGCAATATGGTCTTTTCTCAGAAAATTGAGAATCAATCTCCCCAAGGACCCAGCAATACCACTTCTGGGTGTGTACCCTAAAGAGGCGCATTCACACTCCAAAGGTATTAGCTCAACTATGTTCATAGCAGCACTATTTGTAATAGCAAGAACCTGGAAACAACCTAGATGCTCCTCAACTGAAGAATGGATTAACATACTGTGGTACATCTACACAATGGAATACTACTCAGCAGTGAGAAAAAATGATATCCTAATATTTGCAGGCAAATGGATGGATTTGGAGAATATCCTCCTGAGCGAGGTATCACAAACTCAAAAAGATAAGCAGGGGATGTACTCACTCATTAGTGGTCTCTAAACAAATAAACAAGAAAAAAGCCAAGCATGCCCAAGCAGCAAACCACAACCACTGAACAGCTTGGGATCAGAGACACCCTGGACTGACCCTTCGGACCCCACTCCAACTATAGGAACACCTGACTCGCTCTTGAGGGAGGGGGGACAAAACTGTTTTTGCTAGGAGTGGAGACTGATCCAAGCAATATTGGGTCAGTGGGACCATAGGACTGTCTGCTCCCTGCCCTGGGAGGGGATGGGAAGTTGCAGAGAAGAAAAAATGACTAGATGTGGTGGGAGGGGGAAGGGACCTTGAATAAGGATATACAGGGATAGAAAAAAAAATTCAGAGTGAAAGCTGAACACAAAGTAAGTATATGTGTAGCAGTCTTATTTGCATTATCACCCTTGATAAGTCATGCTTATGATTTTTATCTTCTTTATAGTTATTGTTAACTTCTCAGCATTTTAAATTCATTTTACTGTTTTTCTTGATAAATACAAAATAAATAAAGAAAAAGAAAGAATGTGGAAAAAAATGAACAGAAAATGATGCGTTTGATATGTAAGATATGGAAAGTGATAGTTTTTTCAAAAATGTTTCAATTTATGTTTAAAAATGCCACTATTCTCATATTTACAATAATTTTAAATAATGTTGACTTTTAATAAATATTGTTACATCTGCTTTTACTTTTTATCTTTACTACTTGCTGTTTATCTGTTCTCCTAATTAATGGGATATTCTCACTTTGAAAATTTCTAATTTTTCCTTAAATACTTTATAGAGATACAGTGCATTTTGTGTACTTCTTCCGTAAATATAAATTTTTAATGAAAAAATATTCATCTTGCATACTGGAAAACATTTATTGTGCTGTGATTCTGCTTTTTCTTCCTATGAGAGTTTAAAGATTGAAATTTAACTAGAAGTAGGAAAGGAATTTGTCAAATTTCTATATGCAGTTTTTTGTGTTTATTGACTATCACATATATATTTGCTTAAGAAAAGTTCAAAGTAAAAGAGATCACTATAGAAAAAACACCTAAGCATGTCCAAGCTGCAAACCACAACCACAGAACACCTTGGGGTCTGATACACCTTGGACTGGGATCTTGGATTCCAGTCCTTCCAGAAGAACACATGATGCAATCTTGATGTTGGGGTGAGGAAAGCAATCTACCTGTAGTGAATTTTGAACTTAGTCACCTTGGGACTTTGGGACCTCCTGCTTTTGCTGGGGAGGAGATAAATTGATGGAGAGAAGAGTGAGTGACTGGGAGGGGTGGGAGGGGGAAGGGAGTCTGAAAAAGGGATAAATGGATAAAAACTATGACTTTTTCATAATAAAAAAGACTACTCAACAATCTTAGCCATCAGAGAAATGCAATACAAAAAATCTAAATTTAATTTTCATAACAATAAAATAGTATTCTGTAAATACAAAAAATGAATCCTATAATTGTTGGCATGAGATATTGATAGCCATTTCCTCTAGCTTCCTTTTAAATTGTTATTTTCATATATATAACTCATAAACAAGCACCCAAACATAACTTAACCTTTTAAATACATTATTAAATAAAAATTCAACATGTAAGTATATTTTATTATATTTATTCTTTGTTATAATTTTAAGTTTATAGTTATCTTTGTTTTTCAGGATTACAGGTCAATTACTCTATTTTATGAGGGAGATAATTATGTTAGATAATTTCTTTATTTATGCTTTTTAAAATTGATTTGTTTTTCTAAAGATCATTTGAATATTGAAAATAATGAAATGATAAAAATTAACCTCAAATACCAACAGATGAGACTTTATGAAAATAAGAATTTCTATACAGCAAAGGGTATATTCCGCAAACTATACAGTCTACAAAATGGGAGAAAATAATTATCAACCACACTTCAAACAACTAATACCCAGAACTTACGAAGAATTATAGTAATTAAATAGAATGGAAATAAAACTGTGAAACAACAAACAGAAAAATGAACAGACTAAATATTTTATTTCCAAAAAACAGATAAATTACAAATAACTCTTAGAAGACATGCTTTTTAACTATAACTCTAACCATTAGGAAAATATTACTGAAAGTACTTTGAGATACTACCTCATCACAATCAAAATGGCTATCTAGTCTGACAATACATGTTGAAAAGGTGAAAAAATACCTAATCACTTTAAAAGTGTTGCATAAATAAAGCAACTGTGCAAATCTGTGGAACTAATGTGTGTTTCTGCTGTTTCACATAACAACAGAAAACCAGAGAATTCAGTAATATATTATGGAATATTGGTTTACCTGCATTTACTACAACTTTATTCACTCTAGCAATAAATAAAATCTGTCAAATTGTCCATCAATAGATGGATGAATAATGAACTTTAAAATAGAATATGATTTAATTGTAAAGACAAATAATGTTAAAAATTTACAAATTATACATATGTATACAAATAAATATAAAACAATAACAAGCTCAAAAATAAAACAAAAATTGCATATTTACTATCATTTGGAATTTAGACAATAAAAACATATATATATATGTATAAATGTATGTCTTACTCTTGCTTATTATTGCTGTGACTGAAAATGTAAAAATTAACTTGAGGCTTGATAATTTTCATTTGAAAATGTCTATTATATCTGCATTTTTCCCTTTTATTATGAATAAAGACTCATTTTTTATCTGTGTATCCACTTGTACTTCCCACTCCCGCCCTTCCAAGTCACTCTCTCTTCTTCCTATCTCCTTATCTCATCCCCAGCAAGGACAGGAGGTCCCAAGGTCTCAAGGTGGCTTAGT
Source organism: Sigmodon hispidus (assembly GCA_004025045.1). Classification (NCBI taxonomy): domain Eukaryota; kingdom Metazoa; phylum Chordata; class Mammalia; order Rodentia; family Cricetidae; genus Sigmodon; species Sigmodon hispidus. The sequence continues at coordinate 26,745 of PVIH01017180.1, forward strand.
AAGCATCCACTCCAGGCTGATCTGCTTTCTTCACCCCAACATCAAGGTTGGGTCAGGTGTTCCTCTGGAGTAAATGACTGGAAGGGGCAGAATTGGGAAGGGAGTTTGAACAAAAGGATACATGGATAAAAAATGAGTCTTTATTCATAATAAAATACAATAAAAAAGAAAATGGTACTGTCATAACTGGATGGTGGTATGTTGAAAAATGCAAATAGATACATATATATCACCCTGCTGAAATACAAGTTCATTTATATCAAAGACCTCAACATAAATCTATTTATACTGAACCTGATAGATAAAAAATGGTAAATAACCTTGAACTCATTGGCACAGGAGACCACTTTTTAAAATGACAGCAGTCTATATCCTAACCCAACCTGCAATATATTATTCTTCTCCTTCATCCTCTGGTGTACTAATTGTCTCTTCTAGTCCACATGCAACTTTTCTAGTTGCTTATTAAATTTTATGCATTCATTTTATTCATTTATTCTTTGTAGTTACCTATGTGTGTGCTTGTAGACTCATGCCATGGCACATACTTGAGATCATGGAGGAAGTTGAAATAAAAATTTCTCCCCTTTCACAATATGTGTCCCAGAGATTAAAGACAATGCAGCACAAGATGACTGGAAACTTGTGTTGACAAGATGGGAATAATTCATTGAATGAAATTGCCTTTTTTGGTAAAGAATATTATGACTTATATCTTTATTTTAAAAGAGACATTTAGAAACGGAATTGTTATTGGCTTATTTTCTAATATTGCAACAATATTTTATTGCAAAAATTTAAGTATATGAAAGCAACAAAAAGTTTGAAAATAAAAGCCCCCATGTATATTAAATAATCTCCAATTCTGTGAGTTTTATGTGAACTGATTGTTTATACATTGGTATAATTCAAAATTAACTCCTTTATAAACTAAAAATCTACTTAAATAGTAAAAATAAAATATAAGCTAAATCCAGATGTATTTAATTTTTATGTAGTTTTTTTTCTTAGCTTGTTTCTGTTGTGATAATCAAATTATATCTAATAATAATAATACCTATGGTCAACTTTTTAAAAACAAATATAAACCCCCATAGAAATCTTGCCTTGCTGAAATCTTTCCCCCAAAGTGTGATGAACTTCAGTGGGTAGCACTAAAAGGAGGAAACAGGTAATGCAAGATGAGAGTGATGGCTCAGAAGAGCAGTGTGTATACTGTGGAGAAAAGTATAATTGGTGATATGACAGTGGTGATAATAGTGAGAGAGGGCTGAGGTTGATAGTGAATCATGTCATTGTCTAGTGAGGTATAGGAGATGGTGAGCAGTAGTTCAGAGCTTAAACATATGCAAACTCATCCCCCATCACTCCACAAGTTTTCCTGCTATGGGATCATCCTAGTGCTGGGCAATAATGGAGGCCCATGACAAAGAATAATTCATTTTCTAAATGGAACCTCTTCAGAGAAACACAATGCCACATGATGTTGTTGAATGTTATAGTTACCCTGATAGGGAAGAAGTTATTTCTCATGACTATCAACATATATGGCATAGAAAATTCAAGAAATATAAGAACATCACCATATAATAAGGCTGGGAAAGGTGTCACAGTATGAAAAGTAGGTTTTTTTCCCCTCTTTCTTTCTTCGTATTATGAATAAAGTCACATTTTCTAAACATGTATATCCTTATACAAGGTACCTTCTCCCTCCCACACCCTCCTGTCATTCTCTCTTCTCCAGATCTCCCAATCTCCTCCCCAGCATGGGCAGAAGGTCTCAAGGACCCAATATTGCTCAGTTCAGCATCCACTCCTGGCAGATACAGTTTCCTCACCCCAACATCAAGACTGAGTCAGGTGTTCCTCTACATGGAATGGGATCCAAGGTGCCACTCCAAGATGTTTCAGATACAAAGTTGTTCAGGGGTTGTGGTTTACAACTTGGATATGATTTGCTTTTTGACTTTTTGTTTAGAGTCCACTAATGAGTGATTACATCCCCTGCTTATTTTCTGGGTTTGAGATACCTCGCTCAGGAGGATATTCTCCAAATCCATCCATTTGCCTGCAAATTTTAGGATATCATTTTTTCTTACTGCTGAGTAGTACTCCATTGTGGAGATGTACCACAGTTTATTAATGCATTCTTCAGTTGAGGGGCATCTAGGTTGCTTCCAGGTTCTTGCTATTACGAATAATGCTGCTATGAACATAATTGAACTAATGCCTTTGGAGTGTAAATGTGCATGCATCTTTAGGGTATATGCCCAGTAGTGGTATTACTGTATCCTTGGGGATATTGATTCCCAGTTTGCGGAGAAATCGCCATACTGCATTCCAGAGTGGCTGAACAAGCTTACACTCCCACCAACAATGGAGGAGTGTTCCACTTGCTCCACAACCTCTCCAGCAAAGTGTGTCATCTGTGACTTTATCTTAGCCAATCTGACAGTTGTCAGGTGGTATCTCAAAGTTGTTCTGATTTGCATTTCTCTGATGGCTAAAGAAGTTGAGCATGTTTTCAAGTGCCTCTCAGCCATTCGTAATTCTTCTGCTGAGAATTTCCTTTTTAGTTATGAACCCCATTTTTTGATTGTGTTATTTAAGGTTTTGGACTCTGGTTTCTTGAGTTCTTTATATATTTTAGAGATCAATCCTCTATTACTTGTAGGGTTGGTGAAAATTTTTTCCCATTCTGTAGGCTGTCATTTTGTCCTATTGACTGTGTCCTTGCCTTTACAGAAGCTTCTTAGCTTCAGGAGATCCCACTTATAGATTGTTGGTCTTAGTGTCTGTGCCACTGGTGTTATATTTAGGAAGTGGTCTTCTGTGCCAATTCATTGAAGGTTATTTCCCAATTTCTTTTCTATCCAGTTCATAGTGGCTGGGTTTATGTTGAGGTCTTTGATCCACTTGGATTTGAGTTTTGTGCACGGTGACACTACCAAACAGCTATGCCAACACCATTTGTTAACGATACTATCTTTTTTCCATTGAATATTTTGGGCCTCTTTGTCAAAGATCAGGTGTTCATAGGTTTTTGGGTTAATGCCCGGCTCTTCAATTTGATTCCATTGATCCACATTTCTGTTTTTATGCCAGTTCCAGGCTGTTTTTATTATTGTAGCTAAATATCATAGCTTGAAGTCGGGAATGGTGATGCCTCCTGAGGTTCTTTTTTTGAGCAAAATTGTTTTAGCAATCCTGGCTTTCCTGTTATTCCAAATGAAGTTGAGTATTGTTCTTTCAAGGTCTGTAAAGTATTATGTTGGGATTTTGATGGGCAGTGCATTGAATCAGTAGATTGCTTTTGGTTGAATTGCCATTTTTATTATGTTGATCCTAACCTTAACCCTAACCCTAACCCTAACCCTATCCAGGAACATGGGAGATCGTTCTATTTTCTGATATTCTTTTCAATTTCTTTCTTCAGTGACTTACAATTTTTGTTAAATACATGTATTATTTCTTTGTTTATAGTTACTCCAAGGTATTTAATACAGTTTGCAGCTATTAAAAAGGGTGATGTTTCGCTTATTTCTTTTTCAGCCCTTCTATCTTTAGTGTATAAAAGGGCTTCTGATTTCTTTGAGTTAATCTTGTATCCTGCTACATTGCTGAAGGTGTTTATCAGCTGTAGGAGATCCTTGGTAAAATTTTATGGGTCACTTACGTATGCAATTATATCATCTGCAAATAGAGATAGTTTAACTTCTTCTTTTCCAATTTTTATTCCCTTTATCTCCTTTCATTCTCTTATTAGTTTATCTAAAACTTCAAAAACTATATTAAATAAATAAGGAGAGGGCATCCTTGTCTAATTCCTGATTTTAGTGGGATTGCTTTGAGTTTTTCTCCATTATGATGATGTTGACTGTTGGCTTCTTGTAAATCGCTTGTATTATATTTAGGTATTTTCAAGTAGGTTTCTAAAAGCCATTGAAAGAGTTAGAGACAGGCCCTGTCCATACTCTTGCAAGTCCCACAAAAAAAAAAGCTATACAACTATCACATATATGGAGAATGCCTAAGTCAGTTCCATGCAGGCTCTCTGTTTTGGGGGAGTCAATGGTCTTACTGGGGCTTGCTTTGTATCTATCTCTGGTGCTTGTTTTGTAACCAAATGCCAGATGGATGTCCCTTAAATAGAGTCCTGAAGCCATGTTAATGTACATAATCCCAGCTCCATCAGAGGACTTTGATGGAGACTTGTTCATGATCTAATGGTAGAAACCCTGCAGAATGTCATGATATATTCTCCTTGAAATAATAAAAAACATAAAGAAAGCTACCTGTGCAGTTATATCTCTGATTGCAGATTGACAGTTGAGAAAGAAGGACATGGATGACTTCTGTGATAATCCCTATTTCCTTATAATCTGTGATAAGATGAAGTGTCAATATTCTTCATGGATGGCTTCCAGCAAGGGTGGAAAAGGAGAAAATCTTACTTCTTCTTAAAAGACAAGCCACTAAGAGTTTGAACACACTCTAATGAGTATATAATAACACAAAATAAACATTTTTTCTAAATAAGAGGTCACAAGGCAAGCAAGGAATACAAAGAAGGGCTAGAAAGTGATAGAGGTATAATATGTAAATTTCCCAAAGAATCACTATAAATACTATGTTGTAAGAAAAAACAAATATAAAAGGTATGTTATTTTACTAAAACCCAAGTTTCTGCAAGTGTAGGATATCCTTTAAAAATGTAAAAGTAAAGTTCATTTTGTTTATATCATGGTCAAAAGGAAATAAAAAGACATTCGCATTATTAAGAATTTGCTTTCAGTTGTAAATGTTAAAAAAATAAAATGAGAATTCATTAGCTAGCTCAATTTAGAAACTATAATATTTATCATTTGTCCTATTGTAAATCAAAATATTAAACCTAATTTTAAATTCTCATTTTGCAGCAGTAACCAGTTTAATGTTACAGAAGAGTTAGTGTCATTTAAAAAGTATCTAATGAAAAAATGATGGTTTAGTGAAGTGTTTCTATATCAAAAAAAAATAGATCCTTCTTATATCAATATAATGAAAAACATGAACAGTGAGAAATGTAGTGTGGACCAACTTGTTTTAAAGTTATTCAAATCACCTAAATACATCATGTATTTCTGAACCATGGCTTTTCATATAATTTGACTTATAATACATGACTCATAAGTGATAATTTGAAGCATTATCATCCGGTTATTGTCAACAGACTTCTATTTTTCCTTTTTTTTTGCATTTATCAAGAAAAACAGTAAATTGAATTTAAAATGCTGATAAGTTAACAATAACTATAAAGAAAATAAAAATCATAAGCATGATTTATCAAGGGTGATAATGCAAATAATTTGCTACACTTAAAATTATTTTGTGTTCAGCTTTCCCTCTGAATTTTTTTTTCCTACCCCTGTATATCCTCATTCAAGTTCTCTTCCCCCTCCAGCCACATTAGGTCATTTTTTTTCTCCACAACTCCCCATCCCCTCCCTGGGCAGGCTGCAGACAGTCACATGGTCCCACAGATCCAATAAAGCTTAGTTCAATCTCCACTCCTGGCATATCCAGTTTTGTCCCCCCTCCCTCAAGAGTGAGTCAGGTGTTCCTATGAGTGTAGTGGGATACAAAGCATCAGTCCAGGTTGTGTCTGGTCCCAAACTGTTTAGTGGTTGTAGTTTGCAGCTTGGGCATGCTTGGCTTTTTTCTTGTTTGTTTGTTTCGAGACCACTAATGAGTAAGTACATCCCCTGCTTATCTTTCTGAGTTTGTGATACCTCACTCAGTAGGATATTCTCCGAGTCCATCCAGTTGCCTGCAAATTTTAGAATATCATTTTTTCTTACTACTGAGTAGTATTCCATTGTGTAGATGTACCACAGTTTGTTAATCCATTCTTCAGTTGAGGGACATCTAGGTTGTTTCCAAGTTCTTGCTAATACAAATAATGCTGCTATGAACATAGTTGAGCTAATACCTTTGGATTGTGACTGTGCATCTTTAGGGTATACACCCAAAAGAGATATTGCTGGGTCCTTGGGGAGATTAATTCTCAATTTTCTGAAAAACCGCCATATTGCATTCCAAAGTGGCTGAACAAATTTACACTCCAATGAACAATGGAGTACTATTCCCCTTGATCCAAATCCTCTCCAACATAGGCTGTTATCTGTGCCTTTTAACTTAGCCAATCTAACAGACGTTAGGTAGTATCCCAAAGTTGTTTTGATTTCCATTTCTCTGATGGCTAAAGATGACAAGAACTTTTCCAGGCGCCTTTCAGCCATTTGTAATTCTTCTGCTGAGAATTCCCTTTTTAGATCTGAACCCCATTTTTTGATTGGGTTATTCAAGTCTTTGGGCTCTAGATTCTTGAGCTCTTTAAATATCTTAGAGATCAGTCCTCTGTCACATGTAGGGTTGGTGAAAATCTTTTCCCATTCTGTAGGCTGTCGTTTTGTCCCATTGACAGTGTCCTTGGCTTTACAGAAGCTTCCTAGCTTCAGGAGATCCCACTTATTGATTGTTGTCTTAGTGTCAGTGCCACTGTGTTATATGTAGGAAGTGGTCACCTGTGCCAATTTGTAGAAGTGTATTTCCCACTTTCTTTTCTATCAAGTTCAAAGTGGTTGGGTTTAAGGTGAGGTCTTTGATCCACTTGGATTTGAGTTTTGTGCAGGGTGACAGGCTCAGATCTATTTGCATTTTTCAACACACTTCCATCCAGCTATGCCAACACCATTTGTTAAATATACTATCTTTTTCCATTGAATGTTTTGGGCCTCTTTGTCAAAGTTCAGGTGTTCATAGGTTTTTGGGTTAATGTCTGGATCGTCAAATCTATTCCATTGATCCAGAAGTCTGTTTTTATGCCAGTATCAGGCTGTTTTTATTACCTTAGCTCTATAGTATAACTTGAAGTCTGGGATGGTGATACATCCTGAGGTTCTTTTGTTGAGGAAAATTGTTAGGAAATCCTAGCTTTCTTGTTATTCTAAATGAAATAGAGTATAGTTCTTTCAAGGTTCAAAAAATATTGTGTTGGGATTTTCATGGGTAGTGCATTGAATCTGTAGATTGCATCTGGAGGAATTGTCGTTTTTACTATGTTGATCCTACCAATCCAGGAACATGGCAGAGTTTTCCATTTTCTGATATCCTCTTCAATTTCTTTCTTCAGTGATTTAAAATTTTTGTCAAATAGATCTGTTACTTGTTTGGTTTTAGTTACTCCAAGGTATTTAATACTATTTGCAGCTATTATGAAGGGTAATGTTTCCCTTATTTCTTTTTCAGCTCTTCTATCTTTAGTGTATAGAAGGGCTACTGATTTCTTTGAGTTAATCTTGTATCCTGCTACATTGCTGAAGGTGTTCATTTTTGTAGCAGTTCCTTGGAAGAATATTGTGTGTCACTTATGTATACAATCATATCATCTGGAAATATAGATAGCTTCACTTCTTCTTTTCCAATTTGTATCCCCTTAATCTCTTTTGGTTCCCTTATTGCTTTAGCTAAAACTTCAAGAACAGCATTGAATAGATAAGGGGAGAAAGGACATCGTTTTCTACTTCCTGATTTTAGTGGGATTGCTTTGAGTTTTTCTCCATTAAGTTTGATACTGGCTGTCGGCTTCTTGTAAATCGCCTTTATTATAATTAGGTATTCTCCCTGTATTCCTGATATCTCCAGGGCTTTAATCCTAAAGAATTGTTGGATTTTGTCAAAGGCTTTTTCCACATCTAAGGATATTATCATGTGGTTTTGTTCCTTTAGTTTGCTTATATGATGGATAACATTTACAGTTTTTCTTATGTTAAACCAAACCTGCATTTCTGCAATGAAGCCTATTTGGTCGTGTTGGAGGATATCTTTTAAACATTGTTATATACGGTTTGCCAAAATTTTGTTGAGAATTTTCACATCAATATTCATGAGGGAATTTGGTGTGTAATTCTCCTTCTTTGTTGTGTGTTTGAGTGGCTTGGGTATTAGTGGAATTGTGGTCTTATAAAAGGAATTTGTCAATATTCCTTCAGTTTCTACTGTGTGAAATAGTTTGAAGAGTAACGCAAGTAATTCTTTGAATGTTTTGTAGAATTCTGCACTGAAACCATCTGGACCAGGGCTTTTAATTTGGGGGAGGCTTTTAATGCCAGTTTCAATTTCCTTCAGGGTTATAGGCCTGTTTAGGTAATTAATCTGATCTTCATTTAATTTTGGTAGATGGTACCTATCCAGGAAGATTTCCATTTCTTCTAGGTTTTCCATTTTTGTGGAATACAGATTTTCAAAATATGATCTTAAAATTATCTGTATTTCCTGGGGGTCTGTTTTTATGTCCCCCTTTCATTTCTTATTTTGTTGATTTGAACACTCTCTCTCTTTTCTTTGATTAGTTTGGCTAAGGGCTTATGTATCTTGTTAAGTTTCTCAAAGAACCAACTCCTCGATTCTTTGATTCTTTGTATTGTTCTTTTTGTTTCAATTGCATTAATTTCAGCTCTAAGTTTGATTATTTCCTGCAGTCTACTCATTCTTTGTGAGTTCACTTCTAATTGTTCTAATGTTTCAGCTGAGCTTTTAGGTCTCTAGTGTGGGATTTCTCTAGGTCTTTCATATAGGCATCTAGCGCTATGAATTTTCCTCTAAAGACTGCTTTCACTGTGTCACACAAGTTTTGATATGTTGTGGATTTATTTTCATTAAATTCTAGGAAAACTTTGATTTCTTTCTTAATTTCTTCCTTGAACCAGTGATGGCTCAGCTGAGTGATGTTTAGTTTCCATGAGTTGGTAGGCTTTCTTTGGGTTTTGTTGTTGTTGAACTCTAACTTTAGGCCCTGGTGGTCCGATATGTTAAAAGGGATTATTTCCAATTTTGTATCTGTTGATATTTGCTTTATGACTAATTATGTGGTCAATCTTGGGGAAAGTTCCATAAGGAGCTGAGAAATATGTATATTCCTTTGTATTTGGGTGGAAGCTTCTGTAGATATCTATTAAATCCATTTGCATCATATCCTCTTTTAGACTCCTTATTTCTTTGTTGAGTCTCTGTCTGGTTGATCTATACAGGGTTGAAAGTGGGGTATTGAAGTCTCCCACTATTAGGGTGTAAGAATTTATGTCGGATTTGAGCTTTAGTAGTGTTTCTTTTACATAAGTAGGTGCCATTATATTAGGGGCATAAATATTCAAGATTTAAATCTCCTCTTGTCCAATTTTTCCTGTGATGAATAAGTAGTGACCATCTTGGTCCCTATTTATTGCTTTTAGCTTAAAGTCTATTTTGATAGACATTAGGATAACAACCCCTGCTTGTTTCTTAGGACCATTTGACTGGAAAATCTTTTCCCAACCCTTTATTCTAAGCCTGTGTCTGTCCTTGCAGTTAAGGTGTGTTTCTTGTAGGCAACAGAAGGATGGCTTCAGTTGTTGTATCCATCTTCTTAGTGTGTAACATTTTATAGGATAGTTGAGTCCATTGATATTAAGGGAAATTAGTGACTATTGATTGATATTTCCTGCCATTTTTGGTGGTAACTTGTTTGTATTTCCTTTCTCTGGAGTATTATTCTGTGGAATTATTGATTGTTTGTGATTTCTTGGGTGTATCTGGGGTCCTTAGGTTGGAGTTTTCCCTCTAATACTCTCTGTAATGTTAGATTGGTAGATAGATGTTCTTTAAGTCTATCTTTGTCATGAAATATCTTGTTTACTCCATGTATGGTGATTGATAATTTTGCTAGGTATAGTATTGTAGTTTGGCAGTCATGCTATTTAGCATCTATATGACTTCTGACCAAGCCCTTCTAACTTTCATTGCTTCCATTATTCAGGCATTATTCTGATGGGTCTTCCTTTATATGTAAGTTGGCCCTTTTCTTTTGCAGCTCTTAATATTTTTTCTTTGTTCTGTATGTTTTGTGGCTTGATTATAATGTGGCGCGCTGACTTTTTTTGGGATCATATCTATTTGGTGTTCTGTAAGCTTCTTGTATCTTTATAGGCATTTCCTTGTTCAGGTTAGGGAAGTTTTCTTCTATGATTTTATTGAAAACATTATCTGTGTCTTTGAGCTGGTATTCTTCTCCTTCCTCTATTCATATTATTCTCAAATTAGGTCTCTTCATGGTGTCCCAGATTTCCTGAACATTTTGATTTACTACTTTCTATGACTGATATGTCTTTTTGAGCTACTGAGTCTTCCACTTAAGAGATTCTATCTTCCATCTCTTGAACTCTGTTTGTTATGCTTGAATCTGTGGTTCCAGCTTTTTTATTCTGATTTTCTATTTCCATCTTTTCCTCATTTTGTGCCTTTTTTATTGCTTCTATTTCAAAATTTAGATCCTGGCAAGTTTCTTTCATAGATTTGTTCATCTCTTCCAATTTTTTGTTTGTAGTTTCTTCTATTTCTTTAAGGCTATGTTTCATATCTTCTTTGAGAGTTTCAATGATCATCAAAAAGAATTTTTTGTTGTTGCTTCCTTCTGTTTCCTCTTCATTGCTTAGTTCATGTCTTGCATTTGTAGGACTGTCACTTTCTTCTGGAATTACCTTGTTTTTCTTTATATTATTATGTAAGTTTTTCCACTGGCGTTTACCCTTGGCTTTAGTGGTTCATGATTAGGTGGTTCCTGGTCAGTTTTGGCACTCGGGATTGTGTGTCTCCTGTGACCTCTGAGGAAAAGGTCTGGTCAATTCACTTCTGCACTGTGCAGGGGACTGAATTTAAAGTCTTTAATCTTTCTCTGTTGGACCAATTGGAGGTGTGATTGTTGCCTTGCAAACTCCCTCTGCAGCAGCTGGGGGGATCGTGACAGACAGATTTTATCTCTGCCCGCTCCAGAGTGCTCTGGGACATGCTCTGCAGACAGGACCCCATCCAGGAACCAGAACCATTGGGAGCTGAACTCTCCTCTCCCTGGCAGGGATACAGGCGCTCTGGCCTGCTGACCCCTCCTCACCTCTGGGCGGGTTCTGAGTCTGTCCTTCAGAGTCCCCAGTCCTTATCTGTTTGCTCATTTGGAGGTGGGTAGCTATGCTAATTCTCTCAGCAGCAGCTGGGGTGACTGTGACAGGCAGAGTTTACCTCTGCCTGCTACAGCGTATGCTGGAACTTGCTCTCATCAACAGACTTCTATAATAATCTATTAACATTATGTATGACATATATGTATATATAACAATATAAAACATTGAAGGAAAATGTTTAATCGTGGTTGGCCTTAAGTATCAGTTAGACACAGTCTAACATTTTCTGAGTGGAGAGAAACCAATTGAAGATTTACAAGTATCAGGTTTATCAGGTAGATACATGGATAGGTTTGGGAATTGATGTCTTGATTATTGATTGATGTGGAAGGTGTTAGACTACACTGAGTAGCAACATTCCTTGTACAGGTGGTCCTGAGCTACATAAAGGAATTAGGCTTAGTGCAATAGAGTGAGTGAGCCTGTAAGCAGTTTTCTCCTGGAGTTTTACTTGATGTCTTGCAATGACTTTCCTCAATGATGGATTAAGATCTGTAAGAATCAAACAAACAACCATTGCTTCCCTTAATTTGATTTTGGTAACAAGTGTTTTATCACAGAAAACAGTAAAGAAACCTAGAAGAGTTTATTGATTTTAAAAAAGAAATGTTCATGTTCTGGGTATAAGCAATGAAAACAAGGGTTCATTTTTCCTCTACCCAAAGATGTATTCTGACTTACTGATATTCTATAAAATGAAAATGATATTGAAATGAAAAAAAAGTGTTTGGAATCTTTCATCAAATTTAATTACCCACTTGACATTATATTTGTACTTTATTTACTGTTGAATATGTTTTCATTTTTAAGTTGTACAGTAGGGCAGACCTATAGGGCTAAGGAAATTGCTACAAACCGCTTTCCTAAGAATGCACATAATGCACTTCCTTATTAGCCAAGCTGGAGTCTGCCTAAGGGCCTAGCAAAAGCTGCTGACCAAATTTCCTGATTGCTTGGAAACTACTTAGCAACAGGAACTGCCCAGAATTTCTGACCATTGGCAATCTGCCCAATAGCAGATTCTGTCAGATCTCCTGATTGTACCCAACCAATGAGGGATAGCCATGTAATATCACCAGATCATGACACAGCCTGTGTAATGGGAGGAGAGTATATAAGGCTCTCCTCATTGTTGAATAAATGAGTTATTTCTTTTCAAATGACTCCTAAGGTCTGTGTTTTTGACTCAATGCATTCTTATCTCTCACCCCAGAGGGAACATTTAGGACCATGAAACAGTAATGGAAATAGGAAAATATTCAAGAAAATAATTTACACATGTAGAAATGTGGTTTTTTTTTTTGGTGACTGTTATATACTAACAACACAATCATGTACTCCTAAAGAATGAAAGATATTCTCTTATTTCTAAAACCTAATATGCCAAGGACACTGTCAATAGGACAAAATGACAGCCTACAGAATGGGAAAAGATTTTCAAAGATCCTACAAGTGATAGAGGACTGATCTTTAAGATATATAAAGAACTCAAGAATCTAGAGCCCCAAACCCTGAATAACCCAATCAAAAAATGGAGTTCAGATATAAAAAGGGAATTCTTAGCAGAAGAATTACAAATGGCTGAAAGAAAACTGAAAAAGTGCTCAACAACTTTAGCCATCAGAGAAATGCAAATCAAAACAACTTTGAAATACCACCTGACACATGTTAGATTGGCTAAGATAAAAGACACAGAGGACAGCCTATGCTGGAGAGGATGCAGAGCAAGAGGAACACTCATCCATTGTTGATGGGAGTATAAGCTTGTTCAGCCACTTTGGAATACAGTATGGTGATTTCTCAGAGAATAGAGAATCAATCTCCCCAAGGACCCAGCAATAACACTTCTGGGTGTATACCCTAAAGATGCACAGTCACACTCCAAAGCCATTAGCACAACTATGTTCATAGCAGCATTATTTGTAATAACAAGAACCTAGAAACAACCTAGATGTCCCTCAACTAAAGAATGGATTAACAAACTGTGGTACATCTACACAATTGAGTACTACTCAGCAGTAAGAAAAAATGATATCCTAAAATTTGCAGGCAACTGGATGGACTCATAGAATATCCTACTGAGTGAGGTATTACAAATTCAGAAAGATAAGCAGGGGATGTACTCACTCATTAGTAGACTCTAAACAAACAAACAAACAAACAAACAAACAAACAAGAAAAAAGCAAAACATGCTCAAGCTGCAAACCACAACCACTGAACAGCTTGGGATCAGAAACACCATCCTCTGATTACTTGGATCCCACTCCCCCTAGAGGAACACCTGACTCACTCTTGAGGGAGGGGAGAGAAAACTGCATCTGCCATGAGTGGAGACTGAACTAAGCAATATTGGCTCAGTGGGACCATGGGACTCCCTGCTGCCTGCCCAGGGAGGGGATGGGGAGTTGTGGAGAAGAAAGAATGACCTGAAGTAGTGGGAGGGGGAAGGGACCTTGAATAAGGATATACAAGGAAAAAAATTCTACTCACACTTAGCCATAGAATAGCAATTTCTCTATGTACTCAATTAAGAATGCTTCATCTTAGATATTAATAAAAAAATTTCAGAAACCTATCAGATCTTGTTTTAAAATTTGATACTGGAACAAAATGAACAAATTATTTCAGGAAATAGAGTTTTTAATTATATTATATTGTTCAGGATTTTCTGTTAACATTATAACCTGCATTTCAACAATTATGTTTGTTTCACAACTTCTTGATCAAATAACATTTTTCCATTAAGAAAAAATCTAATATGTCTTTTGATCAAGTGATACATTAGTAATTCTATCATCATTGTCACAAAATGACTAACTTAAATAAATCAGAGATTGAAATTTTAGAACAAAATACTATTTCAATTGTCTTTCCATGCTTAGCTGTAAATATTTTTTTAGTTGTTTTGGTTTTGATTAGTTCGTCTAAAGTTAGGTTTGGCATAATAGCAAACAGGAAAACTATGAAGTAGAAGAAAACCTGAACTTTTCAAATTCTTTTATTTGGAGTATTTTAAGTAACTGAAATATTTAAAAAATATTATTGACATATTTCTTTGTAGAGCATTTTATATTATGATAAAAAGATAACTAATATATTCAAAGGATTATCCTAAAACATTTGCAATATCAATGGTCCTTTTGAGACAATGCTGATTCCTGTTTTACTGCGATGCTTTTTCTAAATGACAACTTATATATTAGATGTTTTAGCATATATTGGTTATGAGAAGATGAATGTAACCATTTTATAGGACAAAAATTTGCAATAAAATCTGATGAATAAAATTTTTCATCAAAGTTCTTTTTATTTCTATTATAACAAATAAAACATGCTTAAAGAATTATTCTTTATTTTATCACATTAATCCCTTTATATAAAACATGTGGAACATTCCTAGAAAAGAGATTGGCTCACTTGGTATGCAAAATAATTCCTAAATTTCTTGCTTTTTATAACTTGGAAGGTAAATTACGTGAATCCAGAGCCAACCTTTTGAATTTTTTTCACATAAAGAAAAGGATACTGAAATAATTTTGTGTCTCCATCCAAACAAAACAAATGTATAAATAGTTTCATATGCTGTGTTACATATTGAATTATATACATATATATGTGATATATAATATACTCATATCTATATAAATGTGATATATATTGTACTCATATATATATAAATCATATATGAGTGTGTGTATAAGTTTGTCTTAGCTATTTTTTTTTGTGTATGCTGATATCTCAAAGAATTTGTCTACAATGCCAATAAAGGCATAAATGTTATGATAAGATAATGGAAAATAGGAAAAAAGAAAACCTTCCTTCTTCCATTGTTTTTATATAGGCTTCCAGCAGAACCTCAAGCCAGGATTAAAGGTGTGTCTTTGTGCCTCAAGGTATGGATTTAAGGTTTGTGTTATCCTTCCTTAAGATCTGGATCTCTAATGTGTTCTTCACTTCTGGATTTTTAATTAATTTCATATATAGTTAAATTGACAACCATGTATAGCTATCAAGAATACCTCATACACTTAATAAGTACTGAATTTTGCCATGCACACAGACTATTACAGAAAGCTACAACCAATCAAAATGCAGTTATTGTGTTGAGTCCCAGTGAACACATCTATGAAACCACTCCCAGGGCTCAGAGATTGTGCATGAGAGAAGGTAGAATGACTGTAAGAGACAGGTAATTAATGAGTTTGGTGTTGCTGCTGGATTCTAATATTACCCTCAGAGCAAGGGGCAAGAAGACAAATCACAGAACCCGGGAGTCATTTGAAATGAACTAACTCCTTTATTCAACAATGGGGAGATCCTTATACATTTGCCCCCCAGCACCCAGGTAGTGTCACAATCTAGTGATAATTGTAGTGGGATTCAGGTGTTACCCAAGGAAGCATTAGTGACCTTAGCGAATCGTAGTGACCTCAGAAGATCCAGCTACTGATGAGGCATGGCCAGGATTAATCAAGATCCTGGAACACTGACTTGGTTTTCTCTTTGGTTCCTGCTTTTGTCTGAGAGAAGACTAAACATCCAGGGTAGAAGTTCTAAATCTCCTTGAATTGCATTAAGAATACCTTTTATCTGTGTGTGATTGCTTAACACTTTAATAAATATTAATCCTTATATGATATATTTCCTTTGAATAATTTCAGCTATATTAAATTATGTCCCTCATTGGCTGAGCATGATCAGTAGATCTGACAGTATCTGTTACTAGGCAGATCACAATGGTCAGGAACTCTGGGCAGTGCCTGTTGCTAGGAATCAGGAATGTTGGATAGCTGCAACTGTTGCTAAGTCCTCAGGCCAACTCCCAGTTGGCTCACAAGGAAGTACATTATGTGCATGCCTTGGCAACTGGTTTGAAACAATCTCCTTGGCCCTAAGGGCCTGTCCTACTACAAATCCACCCTTTCTATTTTATTATGTGGGTGATCAGCAAGAGTCAGAGATTTTGCCCTGGCTTTGTTGACCCTGCCTCAGGAGGGTTCAGCAGCTGCACTGTACTATACCTGTCTTAG